>JAQQSK010004102.1:0-73026 GCA_028658325.1 Potorous gilbertii | reverse complement strand
TGGCAAAAGAGGTTCCAAAAGCCAATGAGGAGAAGAATGCTTTCAAAAGCAGAATTAGTCAAGTGGAAAAAGAGGTGCAAAAGCTCACTGAAGAAAATAGTTCTCTCAAAATTAGAATGGAACAGATGGAGGCTAATAACTTTCTGAGAAACCAAGAAATCACAAAACAAAACCAAAAGAATGAAAAAATGGAAGATAATGTGAACTATCTCATTGGAAAAACAACTGACCTGGAAAATAGGTCCAGGATAGAAAATTAAAAAATTATGGGAGTACCTGAAAGCCATGATCAACAAAAGAGCCTAGACATCATCCTTCATGAAATTATCAAGGAAAACTGCCCTGATATTCTAGAACCAGAGGGCAAAGTAAATATTCAAGGGATCCAAAATTACAATGGAGCAGATTGAAGCTAATGGCTTTATGAAAAAATTTCAAAATTATAAAACAAAAAACTGAATAAAAATAGAAGAAAATGTGAAATATCTCATTGGAAAAACGACTAACCTGGAAAATAGTTGCAGGAGAAATAACTTTAAAATTATTGGACTATCTGAGAGACATGATGTAAAAAGGGCCTAGACATTATCTTTCATGAAATTATCAAGGAAAACTGCCCTGATATTCTAGAACCAGAGGGTAAAATAGAAATTGAAAGAATCAAGGAACCACCTCCTGAAAGAGATTCCAAAAGGAAAACTTCTAGGAATATTGTATTCAAATTCCAGAGCTAACCAGGTCAAGGAGAAAATATTGTAAGCAGCCAGAAAGAAACAATTCAAGTATTGTGGAAACACAATCAGGATAACACATGATCTAGCAAGTTCTACATAAGGGATCATAGGGCTTGGAATATCTTATTCTGGAGTTCAGAGGAGCTAGGATTAAAACCAAAAATCACCTCCTTAGCAAAATTGAATAAAAACCTTCAGGGGGGTCATGGTCATTCAATGAAATAGAGGACTTATAGGTATTCTTGACAAAAGCTGAATAGAAAATTTGACTTTCAAATAAAAGAGTCAAGAGAAGCATGAAAAGGTAAACAGGAAAGAGAATTCATAAGGGACTCATTAAAGTTGAGTTATTTACATTTCTACATGGAAAGATAGTATTTGTAACCCTTGAGAGTTTTCTCATATTAGGGTAGTTGGGGAGATAGAAATATAGAGGGCACAGGGTGAGTTGAATATGAATGGATGCCATCTAAAAATATAATTAAATTGTGAGAATGGAATCTCTTTGGTGGAGAAAGGGAGAAATAGAATGAGGTGAATTACCTCATGTAAAATAGACAAGAACTACCTTTTAAAATAGAGGGGAAGATAGGAGAGATGGGAGGTAATGAGTGAAATTTACTCTCATCACATTTGACTTAAGGAAGGAAAAACATGCACACTCAATTTAGAATGAAAATCTATCTTACCCTACAGGAAAGTAGGGAGGAGTTATAGAAGAGAAGTTGTGGAAGAGAGGGTAAATTGAAGGAGGCGGTATTCAGAAGTAAACACTTTTGAGAAAGGACAGGGTCAAAAGAGAGAACAGAATGAATGAAAGAAAGGATAGGATGGAGGGAAATATAGTTAGTCTTTCACAATATGGCTGTTATGAAAGTGTTTTACATGACTACACATGTATAACCTATATCAAATTGCTTGCCTTCTCAATGGGGGTGAGTAGTGAGGGAGGAAGAGAATGAATTTGGAATCCAGTTTTAAAAACAAATATTAAAATTTATTTTTACATGCAATGGGGAAATAAGACATATAGGCAATGGGTATAGAAATCTATCTTGCTCTACAAAGAAAATAGTGGGGAAGGGGATAGGAGAAGGGAGGGGTGTGATACAAGGGAGAACAGATTGGGGGAAGGGCAATCAGAATGCATACCATCATGGGATGGGGGGAAAGGAGAGATGGGGAGAAAATTGGGAACTCAAAATCTTGTGGAAGTGAATGTTAAAAACTAAAAATAAATTAGTAAAAGATAAAAATAATATTTTCTTTCCTTCCCAATTACTTACAAAATAATTTCCAACATTTAAAAAAAAGTTTTGTTTCAAATTGTCTGCTTCCTTACCTCCTCTTATCCCTTGATGAGACATTAAGCAATTTTATGTGTTACACATATCCAATCATATTACCAAAGTTTTTGTGAGAAAATCTCATACAACTCTTATGAAAAACAGAAAAGTAGAATTAAGTAGAATGAAAATTCAATCAGAAAGGTTTTGGACTGGTAAGACAGTGAAACTGAATGCATAGTTGTTATTAGGTCAGTGTCAACATGACAGGAGATCTCCAGTGAAGTATCACAATGGCAAGTTTTTGACCCTGTGATGTTTAACATTTTGATCAATGCCTTGAATAAAACACATAGATGTCACACTCTTTAAATTTGCAAGTGACATAAAGATGGATGATTTAGCTAACAATTAAGATACAAAAAAATTAATTGCAGGCTAGAGCACTAAAATAAATACAATTGGGTGATATTTCAATAGGGATAAATGCAATGCCTTGAATTTGAGCACAACAATTAACTCCAAAAACATAAGGTGGAGGAGTGAATGATAAAGGATAAATAGGATCTGAGGGTTTAATGGATCTTCAACTTAACGATAGTTATTACATGGCAGCCAAAAAGGATAATGCAAACTGGAGGTACTTTAGGAAGGAGCATAGCTTCCAGGAATAGGGAAATAATCATCTTACTGTAGCTGAACCAAAAGACTTCATGTAGATCATTGTGTTTAGTTCTGGGAATAACAATATAAGAATGATCTTGACTAACTGAAGTGTCCAGAGGAAAGTGGGCAGAACAGTGAAGGGTCTTGAGTCCATGTCACATGAAGACTGATTGAAGGAGCTATGTTTAATATAGAAGAGACTCAGAGAGGACATGTGAGCTATGCTCAAGTATTTTAGGGAATGTAATGTGGAGGGACAAACTTGTTCCATTTGGTCTCAGAGGGTAGAACTGGGAGCACTAAGTCAAAGAATTCAGTTTAGACTAGAAGGCAGGAATATTTTCTCCAAAATTAGAACTGTCCAGAAGTGGGATAATTTGCCAGAAGTGGTGCTGGCTTTCCCCTCCTCTCCTTGGAGGTTGTCATGTAGAGATCAGAAACCACTTGTCAGTTATACAAAAGTAGGGATTCATCTACTATGAACTAGATGGCTGCTTTGGGCCTTTCCAACTCTCATATTTTGAGATTCAGTGATCCTATTAACTATGCCATGTTACTTTTCTAAGATGAAGGAAGGCAAATTTCAACTTATCATGAAGGAGGACTTCCTAATAATTTAGGTTGTTCAAAATAAAAGAAACAACTTAATTAGAGAATAAATTTTTCTCTTTGAGGCCCTCAAGTGGAAGTTAAATGATCATGTATTGAATATTGTATAAAGAAGGATTTAGCAAGTGGATAGGGAGACGGCCAATAAGAAGAAACATAGTATCATTGAACCAGTCCTAGTTTGGGCATCAGAAGTGCTAGGGTTCCAATCCTAGCATTGCCCCTTAGTACAGGTATGAATTTGGCATAGTAGTTAACGTATTTGGCTCTTGGTTACTTTTGTGGAAAAATTGAGATGTTGGAGTCAATGATATCTAGGGTCCTTTCTCATTTTAATCCCTGTTCTACAACCATTAAGGTGTGTTCTAAATCTGATATGTCATCATTTTCTGGTATTTATTTGAAACCTATTATATACTTAGAACACTGTGTGTTCTAAGGAGACAGAAAGATTATGACAGATATTTTGACTTTGAAATTTTTACTATAGTTATGCAGACAAGACCAATTGAATTATAGTACAACACAATGCAAGTTATTCACTATGTGATAATTGGTGCCAGTAAAAGTGCTATACAAATCCAGAGAAGAAAATTATGATCATTTACTACAGTAGTCAGGGAAGGTTCTTGGAAATGGGGAATGGATTCTAGTGCCTCTTAAATACATCGATTTGGTTTTATTTTCTGAATTGGACTGAATTTGTGGTTTAAATATCTTGTTAAAGTAGTAAACACAGTCAACCATATTTTAAGTTCGTTGTTTTCAAGGTACAATCTCAGGATCAGAGGCAAGGTACGTGATCAAAGTAGAGATTGCAGAAAGAAGCTCAATTTGGTCTCCTATGATTTTTTTCAACCATTTCAAATTTTTGGTGATTATCACACATCCCACTTCTCTTATGTTAGTAAAGATCCAGCCACCTTTTCTCCAGACTCTAACACATACTGTCCCACTGGACCAGAAAATGTACTAAGTGTTTTCCCAATTTTCCTCGGTATGCCAGCTACCCTGATTGTACTACCTGTTTGGGAAAGGTAGGACATTGGAAGCTCCAATCCTTGACTATAGGCAATCCTCTTTCCCACATTTTTGCATTATCTGCCATGATAGAATGCAGGGCAGGGTAGTCAGTGCCACTCTGGCTCTTCAAGATTATAGTAAGTGAAGAGGAAATAGCTGGTAGGTATCTGGCAAGAGTGAAACTGTGGCTTAGAATAAATATATGAATCTAAGAAGGCTCCATAAAATAATCCACATGCTAGTCTCACAGTATCATGAGATACTGAACTATACACAGTTGCTTTTTCTTTCCCCCTAAATCCTAGAAAATTGGCCATTCTTTCTGGTTCCAACTTCCCTGAAAGATAGGTTAGTAATGAAGAAGTGCCACATACAGTAGCCATGAGAACTGTAACAGTACCTCTGGTTTATTTATAACCACATTCTCAGCTCCCTGGGGGCAAAGAAGAACATAGCTGCCCCACATCCACTACAAGCAAATGGCTCTCTGAAATACAATAAAAAGTCAAGGAAGATGGGGAATCAATATTTAATATTCAGTGCAAAAAGTCTCCTTCCTAATGGGGCCATGTAGTTATGCTGGAAGTATGCCTGAGGCTGTGTCTACAAAAAGCCATAACAACCAGTTGAAAATTGAGAAATTTCAGTCAGTTGCCCAGTTACTTTTCTTTCTTTCCAATTAACCAAATGAAAAGACTTTTCTGGTGTCAAATAGACTGGCTACAGAATGTGCAAAGAAGTTAATATCAGAGTAGCTTGAGGAAGCCTCTGATCTCTTCTGCTCTCTGGATCTCGGTCTCCTCCTTTGCAATTGAAGCAGCTAAATTATGATCAAAAACATAATCTGCTCTAAACCTATATCCTGTAATCCTATGAGCCCATTATACATGTAGTTCCAATTCTCACTTTCCGTGGGTCAAAAATGTAAGCCACCGACATGTAAATATGCATGATATTGAAAGTCAGGAGGTAGGTGTTGTCCCTGACTTCTGGGAGTAGTGGAAGGACCCTTGAACTAGTAAGCAGTAGACCTGAAATTTAGTATTCCATTCTGACTGACACATTTGGTTACTGTGAATGAGTCACTGAAACTCTTTGAACCTTATCTGTAAAATGCTATGAATAATACACCAGGTAGGCTACCATAGTGAATAAGGCACTGGACTTGGAGTCAGGAGGATTTGATTTCAAATACTACCCGATTTCTTACTATAAATCACTTAACTTCTCTGTGCCTCAGTTTCCTCACCTGTAAATTGAAACCTTTGGACTTGAAGGCTTCTAATGTTTCTTGCATCTCTAAATCTATTAGCCTATGGACTTCACCTACCTATCTCATAAGGTTGTTGAGGCACTAAAATTAAATAATGAATGTGAAAGTTATTTTTTTTAAAGTAAGAGAATCATGATTTTTATATTCAACTTCACAATGATTATTCAAGGGCAATCTATTACTATATATTAACCAATTAATTAAGAAATCAATGAACCTATTATGTTCACAAAACTATGTTAAAGACTGTGGGAAAAGATTTGGAGTCATAATCACTACTCCCCTTGAATTTACACACCAGTCAAGGAGGTAGGGGTTGTATGTATATCAAAGAGTAATTAACAATATTAGATAATGTATGATAGGCAACAAATAAGAGGGCACAGACAATAAGAGCCATTGGAATAGAGAACATGAAAAGATGATTACTCTCTTGCAGTGTTAAGGAAGCCTCAAGGTCAAATGTCTTTAGTTCATTCAGATTTTCTTTGTACTGTGCAGTTTGCATTCACCTCACCATCGTGGTTACCTTACAGTGGACAAAAGATCATGTATTTTGGAAATAGGAGAGACCTTAGAGATCATGGCCAATCCTGTTAATGTTCTCCATAAAATGTGGTATCTTTAATAGAATGCAATACCACGAATATGGACAAGGCAGTATAGAAAAACATCATAACCTTTCTGGATATCTTATTTCTATTATTGTAGGCTGTTTGCATTGGCTTTTGTGCCTACTATTTCATGCTATCACTTAAAATTTTAATTGCAATCAATCAATCTACTCCAGTTTTTTTTTTTCTATATGAGTTACCTTCTAGTCAGATCTTTTCCATTTTGGGCTATGCAATTGGTATCTTAAGCCAAATACACAATTTTACATTTATTTCCTACTAAATTTCATCTTAGAATTGAAGTATTTTTTTTTAGTCTGACAGGGATTTTTTGAGTCTTGAGTCTATAATACAGTAAGTTGATTATTTCTACCAACTTTAGGTCATCTTCACATATAAAAAAATATTACATCAATGCTGAGAACCTCATAGAAATAAGGTGGAAGAGCTATTATAGGTCACCTCATTGAATTTCAATAAAAACCTGTGTGTATGTGTGTGGGGGAACAAGATTGGAAAATTAAGACCGCAATTTAGTAAGGCAACCATGTGCTTTGTATATATTTGAACATTTGGGAGGTATTTTTTTCAGCTATTAAAAGACACAATTTAAATGGAGTGAATTTATAACCAGTCCTTATAACTGCTGCATCAAAAATTACTAAATATTTTCAAAAATAATAAAGCATATCTAACTATACAGCTCTTACTAAAATATAATGGATAATATTTTTCTATTTCTTAATGATAGACATCATAGCATAAGAGATAGAGAGATTTAGGAAGCCCTACATTCAAATCCCAAATCTGACACATGCTGGCTGTGTGATTGTAGTGCCAGTGTGATATTGCCAATGTGACAGAGCTCATGGCAGCCATGAATATGCTGGTGTAATTCTGAGTCACAAAATACAACAGACTCTCCACATGGAACACAGAACCAAAACTTTTAAAATATATATATAATTTATTTATTTTTCAGTTCTTAACATTCACTTCCACAAGAATTTGAATTCAAAATTTTCTCCCTATCTCTCCCTACTCCCCCACCCCAGAACAGCATATACCCCATCTACCCCTTCCTCCCTTCTCTTACCCACTCTTCTTTCATCCCCCTTCCCCTCTATTATCCTCTAGGGCAAAATAGATTTCTGTACTAGATTGCCTAGTTAGCTTAATTTTCAGTTGTATGCTAAAACAATTTTTAACATTCATTCTTAAAGCTTTGAGTTCCATATTCTCTCCCTCTCTCCCCAGCTACCTTCATTGAGAAAACAAGCAATTCAATGTGTCACACATGTGTATCAATGCAAAGCACTTCCGTAATAGTTATGCTGTGAAAGATTAACCACATTTCCCTCTGTCCTATCCTGCCCTATTCCATTCTATCCCTTGACCTCAAACAATAGTGTTTGCTTCAGATTATTCCTTTCCCCAATTTGTTGTCCCTTCTATGATCTTCGCTCTCCTATCTCTTTCCCCTTTGCCCACCTGCAGGGCAAAATGGATTTCCATATTCAGTTGAGTGTGTGTTATTCCCTCCTTAAGCCAAATCCCATGAGAGTAAGGCTCAATTATTTTCTTTCATCTTCCACTTCTTCCCCTCCATTATAGAAGCTCTTTCTTCCCTCTTGTATGTTAGATGATTGGCTACATTATACATCTCTTTTTCTCTTACTCCTAGTACATTCCATCCAGCAATAAAATTTTTAGGTATTCTACCTTCATATTAAGCTCACTTGTTGCCCTCTTTCTATGTATACACCCATACCCACACCCATATATATATATAGATATATATATATATTATATACATACATACACCCATGTATATATACATAGCTACAAATATATAATTTACACATACATGCTTACCCATACACATGTGCACACACACGCACACGCACACACACACACACACACACACACACACACACACACACTACCCTAATTACCCTGATGCTGAAAAAGGTTTCATGAGTTACAAAAAACATCTTTCCATGTAGGAATGTAAATAGTTTAACTTTAATGATTTCCTTAATTTTTCTCTTTCCTGTTTGTCTTTTCATGTTTCTATTGATTCTTGTATTTGAAAGTCAAATTTTTTATTCAGCTCTGGTATTTTCAAAAACAATGCTTGGAACACCTCTATTTCATTGAAATTCCATTTTTTTCCCCCTGAAGTATTATATTCAGTTTTGCTGGGTTGGTGATTCTTGGTTTTAATCCTATTTCCTTTGACCTCTGAAATATAATATTCCAAGCTCTTTGATCCCTTAGTGTAGAAGCTGCTAAATTCTGTGTAATCCTGATTGTGTTTCCACAGCACTTTAATTGTTTCTTCCTTACTGCTTGTAATATTTTCTCCTTGACCTGGGAATTCTGGATTTTGGTTACAATATTCCTAGGAGTTTACATTTTGGGATCTCTTTCAGGAGGCGATAGGTGAATTCTTTCCATTTCTATATTACCCTCTGGTTCTAGAATATCAGGGCAGTTTTCCTTGATAATTTCTTGGAAGATGTTATTTTCTACAGTATTTTTTTTATTCTCCTTTAGCAAGCTAATGACTCCCTTTTCACAATTTTCTTGCATTGCTTTCATTTCTCTTCCCAATTTTTCCTTCACCTCTCTTACTTGATTTTCAAAATCCTTTTTGAGCTCTTCCATGGCCTGAGATCACTGCATATTTTTTGGAAGTTTTGGATGTATACGCCTTGATTTTAATGTCTTCCTGGGATAGTGTGCTTTGTTATTCCTTATCTAAAAGAATGGAAGAACATATCTTTTCACCAAGAAAATAACCTTCTCTAGTCTTATTTTTTTCCCTTTTTTGGGGGCATTTTCCCAGTCAATTACTTGACTTTTGAGTCCTTTGTCAAGTGGAGGGTATTCTTTAGGGACTTGTAAGTTCTCAGTTCCTCCAAGGTGGCACAATCAAGGGAGAGGAGTTTACTTCTTTCCTGGCCTGTGCCCTGATCTGTGAGCAACCACAAGCACTTTTTTCTGCCCTGGATCTGTGAGTAGGATTCCCTCTCTAGAGCTACCACCAGCTTCACCATGCCAGCACTCCTCCTCACCTCAGAACTACCATTCAGAACTGAGACCCAGATCAACTGCTTGATTCCCCCAGGATCTTTAGTCTGAGGGCTCCAAAAGCAGACATTTCACTCAGGTGAAAGAGTTTTCTTACTGACCTTTGAAGCTGCCTTTTTTTTGTTGGTTGAGAAATCTGGAAACCACAGCTGCTCCCTATGATTAACTGCCCTGAGGCCTGCTCTAGTCCTGTCTGTGCAGTGCTGCATGGCCGAGGCTAGATTGCACTCTTCTCTAAGCCTGGTGTGGTAGACCTTTCCTGTCAGCCTTCTAAGCTTTCTTGGACTGAAAATCTCTTTCACTCTGTTATTTTGTGACTTCTGATGTTCTAGAATTTGTTTAGAATCATTTTGTTACAGGTCTTTTATGGGCTATTGGAGGAAAGCTAGAGCAGATCCATCCCTCTACTCCTCAGAACCAAAACTTTTATTCAGACACCAGAAAGCCAGATCCATCATAGTAACAAATAAGTATGTACACATTATCAGGCCTTTCCACAAACAAACAAACAAATAAACACTAAGGAACCTATCTGTCTGCCTTTCTCTCTTCCCTCATTTGTGACCAATTTCCTCACATCTCTGCTCTAGCTCTGCCTCTTCCTGTTCCACCCTTTCTGCTATACCCCTTCCTATTCCATGTGACTTAGACTTATGTGACTCAGGCTTTCATATGACACAGGAAGGTCACATGAGCCTATTAATGAATGAGAAAGATCTCATCTAAATTACCATTACATGTGACTCCAAGATCTTTTGTATTCATTACACAGGTTGATGGGGAAGCTGGTATCAACAGAATTGTAACAGGGATAACAGAAAATAAGAATATAAGCAATATCTTAGGGAACTGGGGTCAACAGAATTTTACAACAATATAACAGGGATCACATAAAATAAGCATGTAAAACAATATCTTAGGTTGGAACTTGAGCATAAGCACTCCATCATTCCCCCTCCCCGCCTTAAACAAATGGATCCAAATTTTGAGATAAGAGGTGAAAGTGTCTTCTTCCAAAGCTAATTCCTGCTGAGATTGGACATACAGTTGTACTTGAGAGGTTGGTTCATTTTTTTCTATTTCCTTTCTTTCACAAAAAGTGTGGCTATAAATATTTTGGTGTATATACAGACTTTATGAATACCTTCCTTGGCTGTGCCAGAGTTGACTCAAACCAGCCTGAAAGAGTTGATTGTTAGATTTTCAATATGAGCAAATACATGGCAAAAAAATACTATGAATCAGAGCTTGGTTTAATGTTTAACAAAAATAAAGAAAACATAGTAAAACATAGGTAAGGTTAATTTGTACTTTTCTAAATCAATATGCAACATATCTCTATCTGTTACAGTTTGACATTGCTGGTTTTAGACAAAAGTGATGAAGAAAATATTAATAATGCAGATTAAACACTTCAATACATATTTTTTCAGAGCTTATTGTTAAAACATTTATCAAGATGCCAAGGAGTATGTAATTTGTACTTCAAACTAATGGAATCTCTGAGGATATGGAAATGTTAATCACTTTATGTGTATAAATCCAAATTACTTTCTAATATGGTTGTACTAATTCACAGCTCCACCAATAATGTTCTAGTGTGACCATTTTCTCTCAATCTCTCTAATAAGAACTATTCTCATGTTTTGTAATCTTTTTAGTGATATAAATTTCTCTTTTTTTATAAAAGAGAAAGTATTTTGTACCATTTATAAATAAAATCAAATAATTATTCCTAAATATTATTTGTTGCATCTTTAGCTCATTTTAAAAATTTGTGTTTTATAACATATATACAGTAGTATACATACAGTAGTATACATATAATTTATATATGAATATATGCACATATATAGGGAATGAGCATACAGATGTTTTATTGAGACAGGCTCATAGTCAAAAGAAAAAAAAACTTGGAGACCAAGCTTATTTAAGATCAGAATCAATTGGAGTAATACTTGACAGCCAGAATCTGACATATATTTTCACCTAGAGCAGGGAATAAGCATGCAAATTTGATAGTGTGCATGAAAAACAGTAACAATAAACAGGTTAGAATAATATCTGATTATATCCAGTTCACTTATATTGAAAATTCACACATATCAATCAAATGTAAAAATGTTCTCCTGTGTAATAGTAACAAAATCTGATAACTAAGCAGTTGGGGAAAAATAAAAGGGGACATGGAAACAAATAAGATCATATTACTGTTATTTTTTAATCATTTTTTAAGACTTTTGTCAATCTGTAAATAGTTTGGAAGTTACTATACGGTACATGATTTTATGATTTATTTTATCTGTTGCTTTCGTTAGTTCTTTTAATTGATAATTAAATGTATATTATATACATTTGTATATATATACATATATAAATGTATATATAAATATACATTTAATAATAAATAAATATATTATCAAAACAGCTCCCCTTCCCCTCCCAACAAAGGGAAATGCTGTGGTGGTGGTGGGTGTTGTCCCTCATTCTCGAAGAAGACCAAAATGGCATCACCAGGATAAAGTGAAATCTCAGTGTGTCTGACCATGGCTGATCAGACCAATACGAGCTCAGAATGCTCTACCACAGGTTGGGCACAGATATTCCATGTGAATATTTGGGATGGGTACTCCAAATTTGCACATCCTACCTTTATTTTGTGTTGTCTCAATTCTACTTTGCTCATAGAGTACAGCATCCTTACTGATGTGGGAATGCATGATGCTGAGTAGTCCTGTGCCAGTGTCTCCCATGTTGCACAGTCAAATTCAAAGTTCTTGAGAGAGACCTTGAGAGTGTCCTTGTATTACTTCTTTTGACCACCCTGTGATCACTTGCCCCATGTGAATTCTCCATAAAATAATCTTTTTTGACAAGCTTACAATTTGCATTCAAACAAAAAGTGGCCAGTCCATCAGAGTTGCATTCTCTAAACCATAGTTTACCATATCCTTCCAGGTGATCCTCAGAATCTTCCTAAGATAGTTCAAATAGAAGCAATTCAGTTTTCCTGGTACAGTGTTGGTAGACTGTCAATGTTTCACAGGCATACAACAATGAGGTCAGCAAAATGGCTCTGTAGACCTTCAGTTTGGTACTCAGTCTAATACCTCTTCTCTCTCAAACTTTTCTTTGGAGCCTCCCAAACACTGAGCTAGCTTTGACAATATGGGCATCAACCTTATTGTCAATGTGTACATCCTTGGAAAGTATTATATTATCAAAATAGCTCCCCTTCCCTTCCCAACAAAGGGAAATGCTATAGATAGATACAAAGGGTATCTATCTATCTATCTATCTATCTGTCTGTCTGTCTGTCTTTCCACACACACTTATGCAGAGAGTATACTGTACATATATAAATAAATGTATTTACATATATGTACATGTGTTGAAATACATGCCACCACATACACATGCACATTTCCATGTGTAATACTTTAGTCACTGGAAATGTAACACTGGAACTTGGTGCGCAGTGAGACAACAATGTTAGTCAGATGCTCAGTAGGCAAGGAAAACTAACTGAAATGACTGAAATTGTATGTTTAGGAAAGAAAAAAAATAGAAATTGAGTCCCAATTCTGCCACTAACCAACTATAAGCCTTTGTAATTCCTACTTGCTCTATGTCAGTTTCCTCATGGGTAAAGTGAAAGGGTTGAATTAGATATTTTCTGTTGTTCTTTGTTGTTCTAACGTCCTATTGTTTGGTATTGTTTCATAAAGGAAAACTGAGAGAAAAAAACCTTCTATGCCCAGGACTCCTTCTACATTACTCCTCCTCCCCCCATACTAATAAGTCCTTATTGAAAGGCTAACCTTGCATCAGAAGTTTTCTGAACTCCATCTTGTTTCCTTAAAAATCTGCTTTTGTGAAATCTAGCTAGGAAATCAATAAAGTAGAATATAAAAGCCCATCATTGATCAGAGCAGGTTAGATAAATTATAGATGGATGAGACCCCTCTCTTCTGTGCTTATGCAAATACAGAAAAGCAAAGATGTATTGTTCTTTTTAGGAGTATAATTTCTCCATCTCCCAATTTTGTGCTGTGTTATATAGATCAGTCTTATTGGCAGTAAAGCCATACGTATACAATGCAATGTTACTCGTGTGCCATTACTTAGCCTCTCCATCTGTTTATTCTACATTCACCACAAAACTGACCACAGAGAACATTTATTTAAACTCATTGAGGCCTGTAAATAATGCTTCTATAGCAGTGCTTCTGTAGGACTGAATGAATAATGAAAACATAGCTCTGTTTTCAGGGTATAGTTAGGTCTCCTTCTCATGAAAAGACTGCCTCTCTGTGAAACAAGGCAAAGTTTAGGAACTGAGTAAATATGGATGCAGAGTTCAAATTATAGATACTCATGGTGATCTTGAAGCAAAATAAACATCTCAGCTAAATTCAAGAGTCCCTACTCATATCCCTTATACTATTGGGAGCTTCCAATGAAAATATCAATCTTCACCATAGGCATGGTTAGGTCAGGTACAATTTTGTTTACTATTCCTGCATCTAGTCTCATTAACAACGAATTAAGGGATGAATTAAGCTCCTTTTCTGATGAGAGTTTCAATTTAGGCAAGTAAACTTAACTTTTTCTGTCCTTATCTTACAGGCCACTCTGAAAACCTAGAGTGGGAGAGGCTAAAATGTCTACATGGTATCATCCATCCAGCTTGTTGTCATGTTGTGGGTAAAATATATGGAAGCCAGATTTCCCTCCTTACATCAGAAAACTTTGCTTCAGATTGATATAGTCTCAGCCTTACCCCTTTTTGGAATGGGATGAGAATGAGGTGATGTGAGGACATTCACACTATATATGCTTCTATTTAGCCTGTCTGCTATCAAGACTATTTTAAAAATCTGTTTGCATTCAAAGAACTTAACTCATTTACCTCATTATTTAATTTCTTTGAACCATAACTAAGATGTGCTATTTTCTATGTGATAAAATAATTCACTATTTTCATATTTTCAGCTTTATATAAAATATAATTTAACAAATATTTTCTTGACTGCCTACTGTGGGCCAAACTCTGTTGGGAATTTTGAGAGGTTTATGACAAGTAGAAGACACAATATTTATTATGCGTATGTTCATTTACACATATTACAATTTTTACTAAGACCTATAATCTTGTCCCGATTAACAACTTAGGACATCACTTCAACTATCTGGTCCTCAGTTTCATCATTTGTAAAATGAAGAAGTTGGACTAAATCACCTGTAGTTTCCTTGTAGCTTTGAAATTACATGCTCATATGAACCTAGAAATATAGAAAAGGTATTAGATGAAGCCCCTGTCAAAAAGATGTTTGTGATCTAATTGGTGTGTGTGTGTGTGCGTGTGTGTGAATAGAAGAACAAAGATAAAACAAAGAATAGTACAAGTGTACTCATGGCATGTGAAACATTAAGTTTTTCATAAACTTCTGTGGTCCCAGGTTCTTTGTCTGTAAAATCAAGTAGTTGTGACTAAATGACTTCTAATTTCTTGAAATTCTAAGTCTGATTCCTTGATTTTATTATTTTATTTTTCTGTCTAGCACTAACTGACACCCATTATGCACAAAACACTTGTGGATATGCTAGTAAGTCTCATGCCAAGCAGAGGGAGCAATAGGAAACATCCTGAGTTAGGAAAGAGCTTAGACAATGACAAGACTTGGCAGTTTTTGTGGGCAATTCAAGAAATAATCATGTTTCACCTGGCAGTTTTGTAATTCCTTAGCTTTCAGTGACAGGTTGGAATTTGTGAGGCGACTACTTTTCACTTGGTAAAATAGAAAATGTAGGAACAGGTCACAAAAACGGATGTGAAATTTGAAATGTGACAGGAGGTTTATTAGCATGAAAAGCTTTGCACTGAGCAAATGATTTGTGGTGAGATAGGAAGAAAATGGGAAGAGAAAAAATGGAAACACAGGTATAGTTATGATTTTGGGGTGCCCTAAATTTCCATAGTGAATCCTTTTTCATGCAAAACTAATTCATTCATTCGGCAACAATGGCTTACCTTTGCTCAGAACTGTTCTGAGCAAAACATTTTGTAAAACTTAAAGTGCTATAGAAAGTTGAATTATTCTCATTCATGAAAATGTTATGGAAAAATAGCAGCAGTATAAATAATTAGCATGAACAAAAAGTCAATTTTTCTCAGGCTTGAATTAGTAAGAATAATTAATTACGAATGCAATTGTTGTTTTGACCTAGACAATAGTTCATGAGAATTAAGCTTATGAGAATCATAGGAGAATAGTGACTGGTCCCAGGACTGTTTCTCTCTGAACTCTATCCAAAAACGTGAGAACTAGATGCTCATGTTTATATGATGATTTAAGGTTTGCAATGTATATCGTTGGCTCAAACAAAGCAACCATGAGATTTGGAGAGGTTAATTGACAAGTCCATGATCACATGGTTAATAAATATCTGAGATACAATTCAACCCAGCTCTACCTCATGCCAACTCCAGCACTATCTCTGCTATATCATGCTAACTAAGAGGCATAGAGAATGATTATGTGAGAGACTTACTGCATGTATTAGATGTATTAAAATGGGGATTAGGGAAAGTATACACAGCAGCAGGTGTCATTGAGCAGTTTCTTGTAGTAGTGTAAACAGGAACAACCATGATCCTAGACCCATGATTCTCTGACAGCAACAGCAACAAACGAAGAATGTATTTTAGCAGTTTCAGACAATATCCCATATGTAGCATGTTTCCATACATTGTGGATTTTAGGGGGTTTTGGTACCCAAAGGAGAGCTAGTTGGAAAAAAAAAACTGTAGAAGTGCCATGATATTCCACAGGTTAGCAACATAAGTTACATCAAGATGAAGTAGGGGTCTATAAGGAATTTGTAATAGGAGGAATACAACGTGTTATCCAAGGAAAGAGTTCATTTGAGCCTAGAAAGCTGTAACTTTGTAAACTGTAACTTAAATACCAAATCAGAAACTCAGAATGATTGTGACTACCATATAGGTAGTGAATATAGTTAGAATGCAGTTAATAATAAACTAATGTCCTCCATCACATGATTATCAAATGGATAAATGGCCTCTAGTTCCTTATAGCTTTAAAATTCTATGATTATATGAACCTAGAAATATGGAAAAGACATTAAATGAAGGCCCTGCCAGAAAGATATTTACAGTTTATTTGGTGGGGGGAGCAGTAAAAAGACTAAAAAATATGAAACAAAGAACAAAAGAAATGTACTTATTACATGGCAGACATTGGGATACTCATACCCTTCAGCAACAAGGACCTTTGGAGCACAGAAACAGCTCACTGTTGGCTTTAAATGGCAAATATCCTTGGCCTGTAGTTTACTTTCTTCTCAATTAGGCTATTACTTTATAATCTAGATTCTCAGTAACAAGGCTCCTTCCTCATCTTCAAAGGATACTAATGATAACAAGAAGGAGGCTGAGAGTCTCAGGACCAAATTTGTAGGTTAATTTTATCTCCCCCCAGGTCTATTGATGAAAATGTCACTGCCAGAAGCTACTGGTAGTGAGAAGGTCAGAGATCAGCAAGGGACCTTTCAATCAGAGGACTTGACTAGAACACATAACATCCAAAGCAGCACATGTTGCTGGGACACTTTTCTACTACTCCAATCACAGGTTTTAGAGATCCCTACTGTCTTCTTCTATGCATTAATCACCATCCCTGATGCTGGCCTGAAGACTTCCTCAACACTAGCTCCCTGAACAGGATTCTGGGACCACACATTTAGAATTGGCAGGGACCTTGGAAGCCATCAAGCCCAAACAACTTATTTAATAGAAGAGGAAATTGAACCCCAGAAAAGTTATGTGATTTGCCTAGGATTGTATAAGTAAGAATTTAAGAAATCAATGCCTGAGCTCTCCTCAGTTTCCCTCAGAAACAACATTAAATCAAGCTTTTAAATGAATTCTGGAGTGATAGAACCCACAAAAAGATGGAGTGAAATATTTTTTCCAGATTAAAGTAACTTAGAAAGACTTCAGGAAAGGTCTATCTCAGTTGAGTAAAATGGGAGCTTGGTAAAACACAGTGGTGTCTGGGCGAGCCAGGAAGAGTCTTGCAAAGGGAAGGGGAAGACAGGAAAAATAGTTGAGGAGAGAATGGAGAGAACAAGAGAAACATGCCCAAGGTTTGTACCCATTCTGAAAGCAGAACAGGAATGAGTGCTGCTACGTAACAAGGATTCTCAAGTGAACACTCACTTGTACACATGCAGTGTAGGTGACAGACTCAATATTATGATTTCAGAGACTATAAGAAGACTTCAAATTTCAAGAAAAACTTTATGAGACTTTCAAAGTATTGCCTGAAATTCACTCTCAGAATTTCATTTCTTTTAAAATTAACATTTTGATTCCTTTGAAACTGCCAAACTCTGCAGTATGGATGAAAGGTTTGATGAGGGGAAGGGCAGAGATAGCCCTAGCACCATGTGCACTTAAGGGCTGGATATCCAACTAAATCAACCAATCAATTGATTAACAGGTATTCATGAAATAATTATTATGTCAGGAGCTCATTGTGCAAAACAATGTGAATAAAAAGACAGAAATGAAACAATGAGTTCCTATGTTGCTGGAATGGGTGACATCATATGTATATACATACATATATATATGTACACACACACACACACACATATATATATATATATATATATATATATATATATATATATATATAAAATATATGAAGAATAGATACAAGAAAATGCTGGAGAAGGAGAAAACTGGGGACACCAAAAGTTTCAGCCAATTTCACTTCTTTTATTTGAGCTGGATGAGCTGTTAGTGACCTATCAAATCAGAATTTCCATCAAAGGGCCATTTGATCCAATGCAGAATAGAAACTGTTAGTCTGAACAACAAGCTTTGCATCCTGGCCTGGCATATACCACATTTTTGTTTCTCACCATCTAGCACCACCAGGATCAGGCTTTTTCTAGTACATCAGTGATATTTTAGCTGATAACATCAGGATGAGATAGAGCTGAACAGAGATGTAACTAACTAGGGATAATATCTTTAATCCTGGACATTGATTCTTGCAGGAGGGGTGATAGTGGTACTGGTAGTGGTGGTGGCATGTGTATAATGGGTTAGCATCAAGGTGGCTGCCATCTTGCAATCCTCCCCTGGCATGCACATCCATAGGGTGAAACTATCTGTTGGATCTCTAACACTAATGTCCCATTGCTATGACACCATGCTTCTTGGCCAACATTTCTCTTCCCCCACCAACCTTTATGCAAGTGAAGGCTGGATTTTCATGAGGGAGGGGAGGCAACTCTTACTCTAGTGCACATGCATTCCCAATTGAACTGTGATCTGCAGTGCTGCTCCAACAGCATCCTCAGATGGAATTTTGTGCTCCACATAAATCCCCAACTGTTTTTGCACCAGGTTAAAAGAAATGGATGTGTGTTTAAATTAGAAGGGAGTGCACTGGCCCAGAGAAAGCAGGTCCACAGTATTTATGTAAAGACTTGTATATTCAGTGTTGCCAAAATTTTAATTTAGCCAGGCTTGTAAGTTCACTTTAAGGGGAAAAATATAAACCTCAGCCTGTCATTCATCTTTATATTGTGTGGCCTTTCTGTCAAAACTTGGAGTCACAAACATTGGTGAAAAGATAAAACACTTGGGTCATTGGCATCAAGTCCAAAGCCCCATTTTATTCCATAGCCAATCATCAACACCAACCTATATCACAAGATTTTATTTGAAAAAACCTTCCTTTGATGGACTTTCAGACAGTACTAAACAAAATGATTTAGGTGGCTAGGATTGTCATATTTTGCTATATGCTTGCTTCAAAATGTCTCAAAAGACTTCTTGTTTACTTTCAGAGTACTAGATAATGTAATACTACATTGACAATTCTGTCAGCACTGGAAATTAGTCCTTTTAGAAAAAAAAAAGGTAAATTTTCAAGCTTCTTCTGATGAAACTTTAGAGATATCAAACATCCATAGGAGTTTCTCACTGATTAGAATCTAAACAGAAGTAGGGGTATTTTCCTCTTCTCTCCTTAAACCTGTTCACATGAAATTTCAATGTTTCAAAGATTCATAATCACAATATCAGACTAACTCCCTTTCCTGGTCCAAAGCTGAACCCTTTTATGCTTTTCATGAATTGTTCTTTCCCTCACCACCAAAAACTTGTGATCAGCTTTCTGACAATGAATTTCTCAGCATTTAACTAAATCAGTGCTCAGAAAATGCATACATTTTCTCTCTCCCTCCCTCCCTCCCTCCCTCCCTCCCTCCTTCTCTCTCTCTCTTTCTGTCTCTCTCTCTCTCTTTTTCTTCCTCTCTCTCTTTCTCTCTCTCTGTCTATTCCATAACTCAGGTCCTTTCAAGCTTGGTAGAACCTAACAGAGTTTGCTAGCAAAGAATATCAATCTAGGACCACCTCCATCCTGATAGCTCTATTAACTTGTTGTTTACCTGAAGGTCCAGGCCCATTCCAGACTGTAGGTATTAGTCCTGAAAATATAATGTAATAAAAGCCTTAGTTTAATGTTCTTTGGCTCAGAACAACTATCCATCCTGCTGTTCTCACTATGACTTTGATACCTAAAATTCTAAGCAATGGGTTCTTACTATGCATCATTTTCTCAGAGACCAAGACCTCTCCTTGGACCCTAATTCTCTGGTATCTATACTTCTTGTTCTATACACCAGTTTCCCAGTCATTTGTTGCCTTTCTTTGTTGATTCCACAGCGATTAAGTAGTCTTTCTTTCTTTTTATCAATGAGCATTTATTAAGTTCATGTCAAGTCCCAGGCACTGTCCTAAGATCTGGTAATACAGAAAGAGGCAAAAGATAGTCCCTGCTCTCAAAGAGTTTGTAATCCAATGGAGGAGATAATATTCAAATATATATATATATAAAATGTGTGTGTGTATGTGTACATATATACATATATGAATATATATATATATGTATGTAGATAGATATTTAAAGAAAGCATCTGGTTGGTTGTCCTTTCTTCTTGAGGAGGACCAAAATGACATCAAAGCTAGAGTCAAGTTTCAATTTGTCCAGCTGTGACTGATCAGACCAATATAAGTTTGAAATTCTCTATCACAGGTCAGGCAAAAATAGTCAGTATGAACATTTGGTATGGATAATTGTAATGCTAATGAGAGTTAACAATCTTCCCCACCCATTAAAGGGCCTGCCTATTAAGGGAAGATTAATTAGGGGAGATTTTTTTTTGTTGTTTTTTGGAAGGTCCTCACCTTTTGTTAGTTTCTAATGCACCGGTTCTCAAGGGTTGTGATGCCCTCTGGCTATGAAAAGTGTATAAATACTCTGAGGTGAGGTTTTACTTTGGAGGCTTATTCATTGGAAGTGTATGTTTGGCCAGATGAGTCTCTGGGCAGCTGCTAAGAAGTCCACCAGCTTTGGAAACTCAGATGTTGGTGTTTCTCTCTCTGGTAATTACATATGTATGATCAAACAGCTGGATCTGTCAATCTGTGATGCATTGCATTGTTTATGGTCAGACAGTTGGAAACCCTGTCTGTTGATTGTGATTTCTTTGTATTTTCTCTGAAGTTCAAGGTACTGACTTTTTCCCCTGAACTAAGTAAATGATATATATGATTCATTAAGGTGATTGTTGACCCCTCAAAAGTTGCTTCCCTTTTAAAAAAGCGATGTAAGAACATGTACAGCAGGCCCTCCTCTGTATACTGGTGATTTTGCTGATAGAATACTCTAAATTATTTATGTTGTCTTTCCCATATTCTATTCCTTGTATTTACTTTTGTTATTATTTTTATAATATCGATTTGAAAATTATTAAAATTATGATTATTAAAAATAATATTAGTTTATTTCTTTAACTCTTAAACTTTCCCAATGTGTTCTTTGAATTTTTAATTTGTTAGGAGTATTTATCTTTTTTTTGTCGTATCAGTGCCTCTCACACAATGTGTAAGTAATAAAATAATAAAATAGAAGCTCTCAAACACACCAATCTGCATTCTTGTTTCTAGGCTCAGGTGATGAACATTTTATTTCTTAGTCTTTCATGTTTATGTGAAAGCATTCATTTTGCTTCTGATTGTTGAATATACTGTTTATTTCTGAGTAAGCATAAAGAAAGGAATCATTCAAATTATTCCTTGTTTCTCTCTCTGTCTTTCTCTGTGAGTGTGTATGTCTGTGTGTGTGTGTGTGTGTGTGTGTTTGTGTGTGCTTGGTGTGTTCTTTAAAGCTCATTTTTGCAGGATATGTTATTTTGGGAAGTCAATCAATTCTTGTTTTTCACTATATCATATTCCATTTGCCCACTGATTTCGTAGAAACATAAGTAATTCTGTAATGTGAAGTGCTTTTCTATCTTGATGCCATCTAAAATTGACTGATATTGTAATTCTAACATTTGAATACAATGTGTCTTGGTAATAGAAACTTGGGGTTTCTGTTACTGCCATGTGTATTTTATTGATCTGTAATTTAACTTCTGATTTAAATATTTTTTAAGTAATTTTCTATATTTTCCTGAAGCAAGATATTCATAAAAGATTTCATACTTTCTAAATCTATTTAACCAGACTTAGTCCCTTGAGCTATAGTCATGCATCACCAAACTGTCTACTGATTTTCTTCTAAATGTCTCATAAACATAAACATGGTTAAAATAAAATTTATTAATTATCTTTTGCCCCAAACCCATCTCTTTTTTTTGAAATTTCCTCTTATTGTTGATGATACCATCATTCTTCTAGTTACTCATGTTTGTAAATTTTATGTCATCCGTGACCTCTTTATCTTTTCCATCCCACAAATCCACTTAATAGCAAAATTTTCCATTTTCATTGGTCAGGGTTTGAAATAACTTTTGAGTGGTCAGAGAGGACAATTCCTGACAGTCTTTAAATTTAGGTTGTCAGTTCTAGAAATCTATTCCTATCCTAATCCAATCCTTCAATTAGAGCTCTTTTCAAAGGTAGACTACCATAATAAGACTTAACTGACAATTGCAAAAAACTGTACCAGGCAGAAGGACATAGCCAGATAAAAGTAGAATTGGATTGTCATGGGCTGGAGTCAATGTTTTAATTTAGGGCAGTGATCAGAAATGAAGAGAGTCTAAGAACATAGATATCAAGTTAGGGACTAAGGATTCACAAAGACAGAGAAAAGTAACCAAGGTTCAAAAGTTAAAACAGGTGACATTAGTAACCCAGATACCCAGATACTGAACCAAGAAATTGAACAATAAATTATTTTGTGTATTGTATTAGCCTTCTATCTGCTCTATTCTGTTTCTGTAGGTTAGACCCAAAAGCTTATGAAGAGGATAAGTATAATAAAGTGGCAGTAGGAGAGAGGGGTGAATAGTGAATCTACAGGTGTACTGTCACAATAGTTGAGATAAAAGCCAGATAAATAGGTTGTATGGGTGTTTTTATAGAGATTTTATAGAGATTTTCATGAAACAGAACTTGACCAGCTTCTCACAGACACCCACCAGTAAATAAGTGCGTACTTGCTCCCCATTATCTTGACTTCACTACAGGCTCTCCAGCTGCCTGTAGACCTAATTGGACCCCTTTCCTTAACCATGTTTTACCTTTACAAGTAAAAGTCATTTGTCTTACACTTTGCAAATAAGGTGCGTTACCTTTTCCAGGAATCAAATATTACCTATCTGGTCTCCCTGGGGAAGCAATTTGCCATTAATGGGAAAGTCCTTTGATCTCCATTGTTCTAAGCTTGTTTTACTTCACCACTAATAAAGCCAGCATTGTACTCCATTCTCATAATATTTTCAGTCTGTATAGTTCATGGAGCATGCCAAACTGGGAGGAATTATAAATCTGACTTATTTCAAGATTCTAAATTGATACAATTATGTCAATTTAGCAGCAATCAAAATGCAAAACAAATAGTGCTAGAATAAATTTCTTCATCAAAACAGTGAGTTAGCAATTAAAGGTCTTGAGCAACCCCCAGCTGTGATTTGGACTAAAAAAATTTTTAGCAAGATTTTTTACAATCCAATCCTGGTCATTTGATTATGGTAGGGAGAAAGAGAGGGAGACTATTGCCAAAAGTAAAAGCAAAATGAATGAAGTAAAACTAAAGTCAGATCATAAAAATTATGAGTACCTAAGTTAGAAAGTATTGAATTTGGGATACTTAAATTCAAGTCCTGTCTCTGGCACACATTGGATAGGGGACCTTGGAAAGGTGATTTTGTCTCTAATTTTCCTCACCTCTTTCAGAATAAATTATAGAATGGATATGTAACTACATTTATAAAAGAAATTTTCTCCCTGGGAGTACCTTATAAAGATGAAATTATAGGTTCCCCCCCACTCCAAAAAAAGGTTATCTTCAGTGACATGTCCTTTTTTTCCATCATTCTTTCCTTCCTTTCTTCTTTGTAGAGAGTTATTGATTTCTAAAGGCATAAAGAGTCCAACATCTACAAGCAGATATGGCAATGAAGAAGGAACCCTGAAAGCTTAACACAATCTGAAAATCTCATTTCTATTCTTAGTTATACTACTAATTATTTGTTTGGCTTGTAAAAAAAATATGTCTGTCTCTGTAGGTCTCAGATTTTCTTTCATGAAAATGAAAGGGTTAAGTTTGGTAGGCAATTGTTAGTTTCCCTTGATGACCTAACATTCTGTGATCCTTTATTTGGTCTCTTGCCTTTTATAAAAGTACCCTCCCTCAAGAAATTCCCTTTCCTATTTTTTGTTTCCCTACCAAAATGTACCATTTCTCTGTCCTGTTACTTCATGTTCTTGCTACTAGGAAATAAGAAATACAGGTAATGGGGAATAGAAAGGTATCTGGCCCTACAGGATAAAAGAGAAGATGGGGACAAGAGAAGGGAGGGATGATAGAAGAGATGGCAGATTGGTGATAGGGGAAATTAGAATGCTCAGCGTACTGGGGTGGGGGAGAGGACAAATAGGGAGAAAATTTTGGAACCCAAAATCTTGTGAAAATGAATGTAGAAAGTTAAATAAATAAATTTATATTAAAAAAATGCACTCAGGATAACACAAGATCTATCTGCTTCTACTTTAAGGGATCACAGAACTTGGAATATGATATTCTCACCTACCCAATAAAACTGATTATAATCCTTCAGGTGAAAAATGGATATTCAATGAAATTGTGGAGTTTCAAGCATTCTTGATGAAAAGAGCAGAGCTGAATAGAAAATCTGACTTTCAAATACAAGAAGGAAGAAAAGATATGGACAAAAGTTGTATAGGTTTCAGCATATGACAAGAATATCATCCACAGAAATATTAAGAACACACTTTTGAAGATCTCTGTCCCCACCCTATTGAACTGTGATTTTCCTGAGAGCAGGGACTGATTTTTGCCTTTCTTCACAACCCCAGCATTTACCACAGTTTTTGGGACATAGTAGATACTTAACAAATGCTAGCCAATTGATTTATGCCAAAGTGATATAGTTTTGAACATTCAAAACTCTCATCTGTGGAATGAAAGACTGATAAAAGCTGTATGAATGCTGTAAAAAAAGATGGAGAGTAATGGAGTTGACATTAGGAAATTGCATCAAGGGAAAAGATATTTGCAATTCTTTATACAAGCCATCATGTACAGGTAAAAAATTGAGGAAATTATTTGATGGTGCATGTTTAAAAAATGCTCACTTATCTGAAAAATTCAGGTGAAAGTTATTTTTAGGTGCTCGATGCTGTACTCAACTATTTTAATTCTTCATTTTGACCTTTGTATTTATTTCAATGCTGTCTGGTTTTGTAGAAAGAAAATTTAGCCAGGAGACAGACCTAGATTGAGACCCTAATTTTCCTAAATTTATGAGATGTCTAAAGTTATAGATGTCACAACTTGTCTGCATCTCAAAATCCTTATTTATGAAGTGGGACTATAATATATGGTCTATGTATCTTGGTTCAAATTAAATAATGGGAAGACATTAAAATTACAAGATTCTTGTATAAGTAAGGTAGATTTTAGTGTGTGTAAGTGGGTTCTTGTTATTCTTTCTTAAACATAGTTTCCCAGAACCCATGGACCTATGGCCATAACAATATCTGTTTCCAAAGCTCATGACTTGTAAACATCTCTACCATGCTTGCACAGCATTATGTAATGATAAATAATATAAACATTTATGCGTAAAATTGTAAATATCCACTGCAACTGTTCAGTGAAATATGATGGTGAGATGATGTAAACTTGTGAAGTTATTGCTAGCAATATGCCTTCATTGTCTGTTGTCCTGTAAAGCAAGTGGGAACTGATCCATGAGTGGTAGTGATGTGTGTGACTTTATAGGACCCCAGTCATGGTCATTTGCGATTTGGGTAATGCATAGCGGAATGCATGGACCTGTCTCACTCAGATCCAACTGAGGCTTGAGGTGATTTTGAGGAGTGCAAAAACTGGACTTCTGTGCTTACCTCCATTGGTCCCATGGAGTCATAGGGGTGATTGTCCTCACTCCCCCTTCTTACCAGCCCCTGCAAGAAGGGTGATTAGGCAATGCTCTAGCAGTCAGTGCTCCCATCATCAGTATCTCTTTGAAAATAGTACACTAGAATGAAGTAGGCTAGCTTATTTAGTTCCTTATTGGGACTCCATTCCTGACTTCCTGTCTTCCTGTCCATCCTATCTGACCAGATTAAGAGTGAACCTGTGCTAATGCTAGGACACCTGCTAGCAATTCTAGTGTCTTCACTTGTCTTACAGCTAGATACATATAAACATGTTTATTATTACTTTCTACAGCTACATTTTTCTTGGTTTTTCTCCATTAAATGAAGTTATTGATTTTATGTGTGTGTTGTAGGGCCCTGTAATGTTAATGAGAGTTGCTTGATAAGGGGAGGCTTGTTATGTAAGAGTTAAAGATCTTCCCCCCCCTGCCCATTAATAGGACTCAGGTGAAGCCCATTGAGGGAAGTTTAATTAGCAGGGGTTTGTTTGGTAGGAAGGCCCATGCCTTTTGTTAATTGTTAATGAGACACTAACTAGGTCAGGAGGTTTGTGATGCCCCTCTGGCTCTGAAAATTGTATATATACTCTGAGGTGTGGTTTTGCTTTGAGGGTTTATTCTTTGGAAGAACATTGATATGATATGACCAGATGAGCCTCTGGATAGCCATTAAGGAACCTCTCCTTTCTCACCCAACTCTTGCTTTGAAAACTCAGATGTTGGTGCTTCTCTCTCTGGTAACTATGTATGTATTTAATGGTCAGAGAGTTGGATATGTCTGTTCATCCGTGATGTATTACTTATAGGCAAATAGAAGCCCTGTCTGTTGGTTTTTATTTCTCTGTTGGTATATGTCATTAAAGAAAATTGACTCCCTCAAAAGTTGCTTTCCTTTTATAAAAACAGATCAGAGTACCTGAGCTGGCAGTTCATCCTATATGTGTCAAGGTGCTTGCTGCTACAGCCCCGCTTTGGCAGTCTGATGAAGTCTATGGACCCCATTTAAAAAAATAAATACCTAAATAAAATATATAAGTTTACAATGGAAATGAATTATATTGAAATAGTTACTAAATATTTTTAAAAATAAAATCCCATATGCCAAGTTAAGAAACCCTGATTACTACTGTAATTCTAATTAAAAGACAGTGTTCGTTAAAGGGAAAAGGTTTCATGAAGAGCAATTAAATATAACTTGAACTAAGAGGGGAAAATCAGTATTGGGGCAAAAAAATATGAGCTATACTGGGCTTATGCCAAAATCCAAATTAAGCCAAAAATAGTAGGAGAGCAGGTGAGACTTTGGTCGCAATGTTGAGAACATTAAAATTAAAAGTGATGCAGTCCAAATAAGCAGCCAGAAACAACCTAGCAAAAAAGTAGCAATTAAAAGAATAAGAGGTCACGGCTCATTCTGAAGCCAGGGAAACAAATACATAAATTATTCCGGAAGAAAAGTCCTAATATTTAGATGTCTGTGGATCAACAGAACTAGTTTAATCAGTTCATGGAGGATGTGTGGGAAATGAATGGACATAGACATATGTCTGTTAGTTTGGTGTTGAGAGTTCCAGATGGGAATGTTTTAGTTACTAGGTTTGAAAACTAAGACAGAGATCGAGTACAAGAATGTTTTCTCTCCTAACATTACCATCAAAAAAAAAATTAGAAGATTAAAATATAGAGGATATTCCCCTGAAAATTAACCAAGCATTCTATATCCTACCAAAGATTTTGAATCATATAGGTGAGAGGCTCATTGAATGTTAGAGAACAAGATGTTAGAAGGTACGTAATATGGCTACTATATTTGAAGAAACTTGGATGCAAAGAAGTAAAGTGAAGTACCTAATAGATTTCCCTAGTCTTAGCCTAGTGCTTTTCTTTTTAACCATATCTGAAATGGTGGCTTCATTTTTAGCCATGCTGATCCATCATAAACACACAACATCTAAATATATAAAATACTAAACAGAAATTGATTTATGATAATCTTGTCACCACAAAAATATATTACTAAATATTTTCTTAAATATGCTTAAAATTTTGATACTGGTTCATGAGAATTGGGCTTTTTATTTAGGTGAATAGTTTTAAAAGCATGTTGTGGGAAGATGTGTTTATTTTTTTTTTATCCCAGCATACCTAAACCTCGTGTTAAAATGCCAAAAAATTGTATCTGCTTGGGTGATGAACATTTGGATGGAGTAGTGGTTCTCTTAACCCTAGAAAACACTAAAACAAGGCTCTCCTAGGCCTTGAGTAAGAGAATGATCAAGTTCCCCAACTATGAGTCCAACTACTTCAATGTAAGTCAATCACTGTCTCAGAACCGCTGAGACATAGATATGGGAATGGAGACCAGAAATTAGATACTCTTGTATCCCCACCTAATAAAACAACCTGTCAAATCTATAGCAAGTTTGAAAGGTAGGTAAAAAAAAACTGTTAGAAACCTCATCATAGCCTATTTAGGGAGATAAATTTTTTCTAGTATGAGTGCCAGAAATTCCTATCTTTGTAGTACTGTTACCTTCATGGAACTGCATCTCAATGCTGACATAGCTATTGGACCAAGAATATGCCCCAAATGAGGGATTTTGACATTATAATCACCATCTCTATGATCCATCTATCTCATTACCAAGAAACTCATCATTATAGAGGTGATGGAACTTCTGCAGTCACTTTGCTACCCACCTCATAAGTACTCTCACTTGTTTCTCTCTGATTAGAGGGCTAAAGAGTAGAATAAGAAATTCCTCTAAGAAACTTTTTTAGGGATCAAAATGCTGGCCATTTCTTCTTTGCTGCTAGCTGCTTTGCTTGGTATTAACTTCATAATCACTTTCACCATGTCCCTGCACCTGGTATTCTTTGGCACTCTTCTCCTCCTACATATACTTTGCAGTTGTGTGTATGAGTGTTTGAGTATGTGTGTTGCCTTCACTCATTAGATAATAAGCTGCTTGAGGACAGTCTATTTTTCTTTTTCTTATTTGTATGTCTTAACATAGTGCCTGCCATCTAGTTCCAGTTAATAAATGTTTCTTAGTATAATTTCAATAACGCCTACTTGGCCTGAGGCCAAATAAAAAACTACATTCTTGAATTTACCATGAGATCAAGAGCCTATTAAACACTTAAAAATTTCATGCCAATACATTAGGCTTTGGATTCATAAGTATTATTCATGGGATTTCTTTCATGTTTTTGGTTAATAACCATTAATCACCATGTAGAAAGCATTTCCTTGGAAATGGTAGGGAAGATGAATAATCTGATCACTTAAATTATGTCCAACAAGTTCCCAAACTCTCTAATATGACAAAATTTAATATCTAAATTACAAATTAGTATGTTCCTTGAGGATAAGAACTGTTATTATTGTTTTCCATTTCTTTGTATCTTCAGTGATTCGTACAGTGCCAAAATACAGTAAACATTTAATAAATACTTGACTGCCTGAATTAATGATTGTTTGCTATACTTTTTTTAAGGAATAACATTTAAACAATATTTGTTTGAATAGAGAACAGGAAACATACTGTCTTATTCATAGAATATGAAAGCGGAGATGGGAACTTAGGAATTATCTAATATAACTTCTGCTTTTTATAGATATGGAAATAAAGACCAGAGAAAGAGTTTATAAAAAACCAAATGGTCAGAAGGAACAGGTAATAAATGAACTTTATACTTCATTGAATTTTTTTCTTTCATGAATGTGGTTGTGTTTTTTGTTTTGTTGTGAAAACTTGATCTTTTCACAGAAGATGGACAGAGAAGAACATAATAAAGGAAAATTTATCTGGAATAATGGATTAATTTCAAATGGAAGAACTATTTTCCTTACATTATTTGAAAGATGATAATATCATTACCTTTGTTATTAGCTATCTCACGTTGGAGAGGGGAGATGGGAGGAAAAGTGGGAGAGACAAGAGCCCAATTGATCCCCAGAAAGTATGGAGGCCAGTTAAAGTGGAATATATTGTTAGCTTCTCCACTAAGCTGGTAGAGATCCTTATTGACGTTTACTAGAGATTCATTGATCTACGTTAATACTTAACATAAACTAGTAAGTAACTGCTTACTTACAAAACTTAGAATTCAGTAAGTAGTCCTGTGCAAATTGTTCTGTATAAAAAAGTGTGAAAAGCTTAAGGTCCATATCGAAGTAAGGATTACCCACACTGATAAAACCATAGATGCTTCAAATTACAAAAAAGGACCAAGTATGTGAAATATGAAATCATAATAAGATTGAAAATTAAACCCAATCTCATGCTTGGAGGTAACTATGTTATGTAGTTGATAGCATGCTGGTCTTGGTGCCAGGAAGACGAGTTAAAATTCTACCTCAGATAGCTATTTACCATGTGATCCTGGACAAGTCATTTCTCCTCTTTGAGCCTCAATGTCCTAATCTATAAAATGAGATGGCTGGGTTCAATGACCTCTAAAATGCTTGACAATCCCAAATCTGTGATCCCATGATACCATATATTACATTCTAGCTAATGTGATAAGATTATTAAAGATAAATAATATGATTTTTGCTTTATTATTTATTTATTTAAACATCCTATATATGTATTAGGTGTATGTATGGATGTATATATATGTGTAAATTCATTTACTAATATTTGGATACAGAGAAACGTAGAATGTCACACCTACCCTCTACATATTTGATATCATTCTGTGGACAAATAGATATATAATTCGAAATAAATTAGACTATAAGTAATACAGAACTTCAGAGAAGGACATGAATACTGAAGGACATATAAACATAGATCTACAACTGGAAAAGATTTCAGAGACCAGTTAGTCCAATTCATTTATATTGCAGATGGGAAAACTGAGGTCTATAGAGGTTACACAATCACAGAAGTAGTAATGAAAAAATTTCAGAAACAGGATTTTTTTGGAAAGGTATTATAACTAGATTCATTGCTTTTTTTTGCTGTCTAAGGACTTTGGGTTCATCCTGCCACAAGCAGTGGAAAGCCACTGAAATTATTCAAGCAAGAAGATCATCTGTGAAAAGCATGCTATTAAACCACATGTATAGATACTTAATTATGCTTATACACGCTATGAATGCTAGGAATTTGTGGAATATAATGAGCTTATGAAGCTCAGTACATCTTGATTCATTGAAATTCAGACCAGTTCTTAAGCTGTCTGGAACAGCCCCATGGACTACACCTGTGATACAGCTTACCAAGTGACAGCTCATCAGGCTGGTTTTAAAATTGCACACCAAATGGCATTTTTTCTTTCTGGTAGAATGTATACTAAAATTTCAAGAATTTCTTTTTTAATTAATTGATATATTTTTAGTTTTCAACATTAATTTCCACAAGATTTTGAATTCTAAATTTTCTCCCCATCTTCCCCTCATTCCCCTGAGATGGCAAACATTCTTATTGCCCCTTCCCCTAGTCTTCCCTCTCTTTTTTCACTCCCCCTTATCCCTTCCCATTTACTTTCTTGAATGGCAAGGTAGATTTCTATACTCCATTGCCCATATATCTTATTTCCCAGGTACATATGTAAACAATTTTTTAACATTGGTTTTTAAAACTTTGAGTTCCAAATTCTCTCTCTTCCTCCCTCCCCACCCACCCTCATTGAAAAGGCAAACAATTCAATATAGGTTATACATGTGAAGTTATGCAAAACACCTCCATAATTGTCATGTTGTAAAAGACTAACTGTATTTCCCTCCATCCTATCCACTCCCAATTACTCTATTTTCTCCTTTTACCATGTCCTTTTCTAGAGTGTTTATTTCTGACTACCCTTTCCCCCAAACTGCCCTCCCTTCTGTCTTCCCCCACCTTATTTCCTTTCACCCTAGTTTTCTGTGGGGTAAAATACCCAACTGAATGTGTATATTATTCCCTCATTAAACCAAATCTGATTAAAGTTAACTCATTCCTTCTTACCTCCCACCTCTTCCCCTTCATTGCAAAACCTTTTTTCTTACCTCTTTTATGTTAATTTACCCCATTCTATCTCTCCCTTTCTCCTCCCAATATATTCCTTTCTTATCCTTTAATTTTATTTTTAAATATCATCCCTTTGTATTCAACTCACCTTGTGCCCTCTATCCATCCAGTATCTATCTATTTATCTAGCTAGCTAGCTAGCTAGTTATCTATCTGTCTATGTTTTCTCCAACTATCCCAATCCTGAGAAAGGTCTCATGAGTTACAAATATCATCTTTCAATGTAAGAATATAAACACTTCAACTTTAATAAGGCTATTATAATTTCTCTTTCCTATTTACCTTTCATGCTTCTTTTGATTCTTGTATTTGAAAGTGAAATTTTCTATTCAGTTCTTTTTTTATAATCAAGAATGCTTGAAAGTCCTCTATTTCATTGAGAATCCATATTTCCCCTGAAGGATTATACTCAGTTTTGCTGGGCAGGTGATTCTTGGTTTTAAAACTAGTTCCTCAGGGTGCTAGGTAGTACAGTGGATAGAGCACAAGTGCAGGAGTCAGGAGGATGTGAGTTCAAATCTCACCTCAGACACTTTACACTCACTAGTTGTGTAACCTTGGGCAAGTCACTTAACACTAATTGTCTCATCCTGGGTCATCTCCAATCATCCTGATGAATATCTAGTCACTGGATTCAGATGGCTCTGGAGGAGAAGTGAGGCTAGTGACCTGTACAGCCCTCCCTCTCTCAAAACAAAGTCAAGGATGTCATTATTTCTGTGATGGCATGGTCTTCTTTGGCAATGAAGGCTGAACACACACACACACACACACACACACACACACACAAACACAAGCTCCTCTGGCCTCCAGCATATCATATTCCAAGCCCTTTGGTCCATTATTGTAGAAACTTCTAGATCTTGTGTAATCCTGAATGTATTTTCACAATACACAAATTGGCTCTTTCTGGTTGCTTATAATATTTTCTCCTTGACCTGGGAACTCTGGAATTTGGCAAGAACATTCCTAGGACTTTTCCTTTTATGATCTCTTTCCACAGACCATCAGTGGATTCTTTCAATTTCTATTTTACCCTCTGACTCTAGAATATTAGGGCAGTTTTCCTCGATAATTTCTTGAAAATGATGTTGAGGCTCTTTCTTTGATCATGGCTTTCAAGTAATCCAACAATTTTTAAATTACCTCTTGTGGACCTATTTTCCAGGTCAGTTGTTTTTCCAAAGAGATTTTTTTCTATTCTTTTGGTTCTGTTTTCTAATTTCTTGATTTCTCATAAAATCATTAGCTTCCATCTGCTCCATTCTAATTTTGAAGGAATTATTTTCATCAGCAAGTTTTTGGACTTCCTTTTCCATTTCACCAGTTCTGCTTTTTAAGATATTCTTTTCCTCATTGGGTCTTTAGACTTCTGTTGCCACTTGGATTAGTCTATTTTTAAGGTGTTAATTTCTTCAGTATTTTTTGGGAGGGGGCGGTCTCCTTTAACAAACTGTTGACTCAATTTTCATGATTTTCTTTCATTATTCATTTCTCTTTCCAATTTTTCATCTGCTTCTCTTACTTCATTTTCAAAATCCTTTCTGAACTCCTTCATGGCCTGTGAGCAATTCATATTCCCCTTAGAAGCTTTTGATGTAGGAGTTTTGACTCTGCTGTACTCCTCTGGTTGTATGCCTTGATCTTCCTTGTCACCAAAGTAAGATTCTCTAGTCTGAGATTTTTATGATGTTTTACTCATCTTCACAGCCAAACATTTGACTTTCTAACTCTTTGTCAAGACAGGATTTTTCTTCCAGTGGGGGTTTAGGTGGGTGTGCGTGTGTGTGCTGTCCCAGGTTTCAGGGATTTTGTATCAGCTACTCAGCCCCCACGGTCTGTGGACGTAGAGCTCCAGAAGCAGCCTCTGATGCTGCTGCTGCCACCACTATTGTTACCAGCAGCCCCACTGCCCTGAGAATAGAGCTGGACGCAGTCAGACAGTCCTCTCCTCTTTTGCCCAGGTCCCACAAAGTTTTCCCACTGATCATTTTTTGTAGTTGTGGGTTGAAAATTTGGAAACTAACATAGCAGTTGATGATTCAGTCCCCTGAGGCCCGCTCTGACCCATCTGCGTAGGTGTGGCCCATACTGGACTGCTTTCTGCCCTCTGCCTGGTGTGAAAGACTTTTCCTGTTGACTTTCCAGACTGTCTTGGACTGGAGATTTGTTTCACTCTGTCATTTTGTTGGTTATGTAGCTCTCGAATTTGTTTAGAGTCATTTTTTACAGGTGTTTGGAGAACTTTGGGGGAGAGCTCAGGGAAGTCCTTGCTTTTACTCTGCCATCTTGGCTCCACCCTTTAAATTTTCAATTTCTGAAAGAGAAGGGCTAACTCTGCCCTGGCTGTGTGTGCTGTTGTGGTCAGAGGTAGAGAAGCAGATGTTCCCTTCATGGGTCTCATGACAGTCCTAGGAAGGTTTCCAAGGATAAATGAATTTCCAAAGTACTAGAAAAGAATGGCAATACCCCGCCTTAAATAAAATGAGTCCCATCTTGTGCTCCACTTTCAGGGATGATTTCTTTCCCTCTTAGGGAATTACAGGAGCTATTAAGAGAGATGCTGAAAAGAACTTAGATGATGATCTTATTCCTCTAGTCTTAGTTCCTTCATGAAATCTTCTAGTTATTCCATCTAACTAATTTGTATATTTGTGGATATGTTTGTGCATACCCAAATGTGTATGTATACTTGCCCATATCTTACCTATTGTATTCCTAAAAGCAGAGACTATGTCTCTTTCACTTTGTTTCTGCACAATGTCTGGCACAGTTTGAAGATCATATTTGTGCTCAACCAAAAAAAACTTGTAGATTGGAAATAAAATATTTTTTGGTAAACAATACCAATGTCATTACAACAATAACTTGTCAAAGAAGGATAGATAGGCACCTATGATTGAGACTAGTCTTCCTGTGCAAGACTGTTTTAGAAGTTCAAAACATTTGTCCATATTCTAAGCTAGCAAATGGGAAGGCAAGACTTGAGACTTTGCATCAGTCTATGCTGCTTTCAATTGACAACTTTCTTCAAGACTGAGTTCAAATGTTCATTTTCTATAGCGGGACTTTGTCTTCAGTTGCTAGTGCCCTTCCCTTTAAGTTTCCTTTTGATTTACTCTGTATTTGCTTGATTTACTCATTATGTATAAGTGTGTTTTTGTGTGTATGTATGCATGTATGTATGTATGTATGTATGTACACATATGTATATATTTACAACTATATGTGTGTGTGTATACACACACACACACACACACACACACACACACACATATATAGTTTTATTGATTTGTTTAGTTTTTATATTGCAAACATTTACAGATTATCCACACTTACTGATAGGTCTCTTACAATAAAGTAAAACAACTAAACAAAACTATCAATATGGGGATCTAACTGAAATTAGATACAACCTGATAAGTTTATAACACTTCCCACCTCTACATTTTTAAACTTTTTTAATTAACAGAAATCTTTTTTCTTTGCTCTTCTAACCCACCGTATTGGGGAAAAAAGAGAAAAGAAAAATAATGCCTGGTGTAAAATATGCATAGCTAAGTAAAACAAGTTCCCTCATTGGCTGTATATAAAAATACTTTTCTTATTCTGTACCATAAATCAAGGAACAGCTAGGTGGTGCAGTGGCTAGAGCACCAGTGCAGGAGTCAGGAGGACCTGAGTTCCAATCTCACCTCAGATACTTGACACTCACTAGCTGTGTGACCTTGGGCAAGTCACTTAACCCTAATTAGCTCATCCTGGGTCATCTCCAGTCATCCTGATGAATATCTGGTTACTGGATTCAGATGGCTCTGGAGGAGAAGTGAGGCTGGTGACCTGCACAGCCCTCCTTTACTCAAAACAAAGTCAAGAGCAAGTCATGTCATTATTTCTCTGATCCATGGTCTTCTTTGGCAGTGAAGGACAAACACATACATACACCATAAATCAATCTCCTTTTGGTCAGGAACTAGACAGTATATGTTTCATCTCTGGTCCTCTAGCATCTTGGCCAATCATTACACTCACCTTAGTTCTCACAGCTGTTAAGTTTGTTTTTCTTTATGAGGCTAGAGTTACTCTTTAAAGGGTTATCCACTTCTCACCCAACAATTATAACATGTTAATTTCTTATACTGATGGGACAGCTACATCTCAGTTGTCTTCTTTCTTTGTTATTTGCAGTTTTATCAAAAACTGGCAAAGAAGAGGAAAATTCAAAGGTATCAAATGAGTAATAATCTCTCCATGATGTCCCAGTATCAAGGGCTCTGTGGTTTATAATTTGCCAGAGTGCTAAGTGACTAGAAACCTAAAAGATTTATCATAGCATTTTCTAGTTTTTTTTGGTCTTGCTAAGAGGTTGAAAGATAACTTCTCCAAAAATAGGGATAAATAGACTTGTCATAAAGTGGCAAAGGGTAGGATGATTTTGACAACTGTCTAAGTAAAAGGAAGAGTCAGCAGGACTCATTTTTTATGCCTGCTGATGATATTTCTATTTGCCTTTCATTCATTTGTGGCACCACAAATCTGGTTGAGGTTAATGCCCAGTCTGATGAAAACTTAAATCCAAGAAGACAACAATATCCAATTCTTCCTGGCAGCCTCTGATATTAGTAATGTCAGCTTGTGCAAGTCTGAAATCCTAGACAAAATGGGAGTCCTCACTCTGAATTCAGGAGAGTATGACTGATAGGAAATTGGCATTAATTGAATTCTATTAGACATGTCAAAAGAGATCTTGTCTAAAATTGTGTTTTGTCTCTAGGGTAGGTAAAAATTAATAAGACACCCATGATGCTTTTATCTGATTTAATCCAAGAAGGAAGGGTTGGATCTTTCAGGGGACTATAATATTTAAAGTTATATTTCTTTATTAAGCCTTTTGGAGGTGCATGCAAATCACATTTATTTAATTCCACAGATATAAAATGTTAGATGCCTGATACATTTGAATATTTGCTTTATATGACTATGAAAAATGGAAAGATCTTGGCTCATTTTCCTCCAGTTTTTAACTTCATAGTCAACAAGCGGACAGAGAAGAAAGACCCTTTCATAATATGAAACAACTTTGATATAAAAGTAATTCCTTTCAAACATTACAGACTTTCATTTCAGTGCGGCAATTATGAATCGTAATCTAATGGCGTCATAAAGAGTAAGATATGAATGAAACAATTCAAAAACAATAAAAAACAATTTCTTCACTTGATTCTCATAGATTATGGAATTAAGATCATTTGCCATCCTGGTTACACTCTTCTGGACAATCTCCAGTTTATCAGTGTTCTTAAACAGTGTTACCTAGAATGAAATATAACACCCATCATCATGAAGTTTAACGAAGGGTAATTACAACAGAGCTGTCCCTTACCCATGCCTGAAAAACTACATCTCTCTTAATAGAGCCCAAGTTGTCAGTAAATTTGGAAGCTACCACTTCACATTGCTGATTCATCTTATTTTTTAAAGTTGACTTTTTTTAACCAAGTGCAAGATTTACACTTATCCATATTATTTTATCTTTTAACATTATTACCATACTGTAACCTGCCTAGATCTTTTTAGACCAGTAGTGCCAAATAGAATGGATCCCTGAAACTGAATATTTACTTAGAAAGCCACAAATTAACAGCTATTTTGCTTTGTTGTTTTATTTATTTGATTCCTCATTATATTTTAGTCTGGTTCCACGATCATTGGGAACTCTTATGGACCATGAGTTTGACACATTCCATCATCCATTGTGTTAGTTATCCCTTGCAGCTTTGTGTCATCTACTTATTGATGAACATTCTATTTATGCTTTAATAAAAGTTATAGATTAAAAAAAAAGTTAACGGCACAGCACGAAGAAGAGACCGCCTAGGTTACTGCACTGGGGAACTGCTGTGATGACAATTAAACATTAAAAACCAATCTTTGAGCCTGACCATGTGACCAGTTCAGAATTCCTTTGAGAGTCTTCTGATTTAAGCCACAGTTCTCCATCTTTTCCATAAACTTCACTAGGCTAAAATCTCACTCCTGTGGGAAAATTTAAAAAAAAAATGATTCTGTTCTGTAATTGACCCTATTCCGTGTTGCTGCCACATTTTGCCAACCCACTTTCTATTCGAACACAGTTTCCTCTTCATGTTAGTTTAAAAGTGTGATTGAAAGGAAAAGGGGTTATTCATGCCATTAGCCCCTGGGCTGTCTGATTGTTGTCTGTAAACCCCAACCAGTTGAACCTGATGTCATTCCCCCTACGAGGTGAAAATATCTTTTGTCCTTGCTTATCCTTGTAAATTAGAGGAGGTTTGAATTCACACAAAGGGACAATAAACCTGGTGGTACTGATCTAGTTGAGATTGCAGGAGGCAGATGAGTCCTATAAAACAATTAACATTCTTTACCTGTCAGAGCCACAGCTGAATGTCAACCTACTTTTCTCATCAAAACCAATCATAATATTCACCAGTTAAATAGACTCCTCCTGTATGTCAATAGAGAGCACTTCCCTTTCTCATTGGAGTTGCTGGTCTTACTGAGGTGGCCCAATCTGACCTATTTTGTTAACACTTATATAGTCACTGTTAATAAACTGATTTGGCTTAGAGATGTACCTTGATTTACCTTTATTGAATTTACTCACAACAGTTTAGAGGTCCTACCAAGATTGGTGGAGGGAGCCTGGATCCCCAAATCCTCTTGGCAGAAACCCTCTGTTTTCTTCTGGGTACCCCTAGCAGAATTTTCCACCTGAAGGGAATGTTTCTTCTAGAGAACAGGTTCTCCAAGTGTTCTCTCAGCTCTGAGGTAGCTTCCCCCTTAGGGAAAAGTTACAATTCTGTCTATATTTTCATGGGGTGCTATTTTGTGTCCAGTATGATAATTTGGAAATAATGGGCAATATAGAGCATAAACATTTCCCCTAAGGCACGTAAAATTAAACTATTCCTTGGATCTCAGTTTTGAGAGGAGACTTAAAAATCTTTGGAGAAATATTTCATCAAAGGATTGGTGGCTATTTGGTTGCCCTGATAGATATTGATAGTAAATTCTTAAAATTAAGAAAAATTACTTTATCTAAGAGGGTCCTTGGTTTATAAATTTAAAAAAAAATACTTAAAATAAGGGGGTAGGTGGCTTTTGGATTTTAATTCCCCCCTCCATCCAATGACTTACTTCTTTGCCACGGAGTTTTCTGGAATGTAATTATTTTTCTTACTTTCTAATGATTGGTTTTGACACTAGGATGAGTTTCACCTGGAAAGAAGTAAAAGGAGACGTAAAGGATGTTAAATCTGATAGGTTTTTGCTCATTATCCTATAAGCCCAATGTAAGACTAATAATAATTGTATCCAGTCCTCAGCTACAAGTAATAAACTTTGCTGTTTTAGAGACTGAGGTTATTTTATCTTTAGCTTAAGGTACGTTTATGTCATTAAAGGCAGTGTTTCTCTGCTTCAAGAAAAGTGCCAGCTGCGTAATGGGAATGAGGTCTGCAAAGTGCTATTAGTGATATCTGTCCCTGTGTAATATTTGGTCAGGGTGGAGTGATGGGGAGTGACCTTAGGAAGATGAAGGTAAGACCATTTTGACTCTTTTTCCCTATACGACATTTTCACACCTGGTTAATTCTGAGCCCAACTGTGATATCATGTCATAAAACTGACTGCCTACATGATTCTTGCCTGAAATCAAATGGAACTAAAAGATGTTTTGTCATATTATGCAAAAATTTGTTGAGTCATTCTGTGTGCTTAGGTTTTGGCCTGGAGGACCAGTTTTGATGCTATTATAACCATGTCCCCGCTTTTTCCTGTTATAGCAAATTTGTATAACCAGGGCAGGTGGTTACTAGAAGATAGCGCAATATTTATATTATTTAATAGAGGAATATTGGAACACATCTATGTTATTTGAATAGGATGCAAGTATGAAAAATCTTATTGTTTCTGGTCTGAAATGATAGTCATATGTCTGTTCTAAACAACTAGGTTTGTCATTTGCCTGCTACTAATTATATATTAATGTTTAAGATTAGGTCCTGGAAATAAAGCATTTTCTAAAATGCAGGCAAATAACAGAAGTTACCTGAAATATGTCCTCGTTATTGAAAGGGTGTTTAAGAGCAGTGATCTATATGGGTGTATGATATCAGTTCCAACTGAACATGTTTAATTATATGCAACTCATTTGATATACCCTGTTCTCTATATAAAGTTCAGAATTATTTAGTGTATTTACACATTGCATCCCAGGTCTTTTGTTACAATTGGTGTTAAAGTGGCATCTTTTCAGTAAATTAATCTGAATCTAACCGTAGAAATAATCTACTTACAAAGAATATTGTTAGACACACATACACACAGAGATAATTTTATATATATATATATATGTATGTATATACATATATATATATATATATAAATACACACACATATATGCATATATATATGTAATATATATATACACACACATACATACACACACAACCCTTTCATTCTCTGGAGTTTTATGTGAATTAAGAGTCTCTAATTATAATCTTACACCTATATTCTTATATAGATTCTATAATTGGTTGTATCTTATATCTATTTTATCTTTTGTTAATAAAATCAGGACCATATAGTTTGAACTGTTTTTAATCATATAACTTAGTTACTGGAAGAGCAAAATTTAAGAGACTTAAAAATTAGATTGAAATCTGTTTTGCAAAAATATATTCACAAAAACATCTATGAATCTCTACAAGTAACCTGAACCAGAAAAACAGATCTAGGAGAAGCTACTCCCTTCAGAACTTCTTTAAGAACAGTCTCAAGAAAAGAAGTTATTGGAGAAATTATATGACTGCATCAAGAGGCAATATTTTCAAAAGCAGATGACTGCACAAGATATGCAAGCCCTAAGATATGATTTGGTGATGAAACAGACACTGGGAATGGGTTACTAAGAAAGAAACTGAATGTTCATCCTTCCTTCCCATTCCTTTCCTATGCCCTGTTGTCTCTGTGAAGCCTACTTGTCAAAGGGGACTCCAATCGATCTTGTCATTCAATCTGTCTCTATCTGTCTGTCTCTCCCTACTCTCACACTATTCCCATCACGGTAAAACACCTGTCTCATAAGTCACAATCATTAATGAAGTATTTAGTGCCTCCTCATCTTTTTTAGCTTGGTGTGCTAATACTGAGAGGTAAATAGATTTGATCCCACTTAATAATTGGCACATCAGGTAGAAATTCTTTGAGGAAATGCTTCTCCCTAAATCAAAGGGAGAATGAAGAAATTAAAATTGCTATGTATTATTTAATAATTGATTTTGTTATGTAATTGACTATTCTGTATTGATGCCCCATTTTTACAATCCATTTTTGTGTTCTTGAGTTAAGGTCAGGAATTCAGTTTTCCCTCCAACTTAGTTCAAAGATGTGAAAGAAAAGTTATCATTCATGACATTGGCCTGTTGGATACCTGCTTGCTGTCTGTAAGCTCCAAGCTTACAGACCTGGTGCCATCTCCAAAAGATATGTCTTCTTTTCTTGCCTGTCCTTGTACAATTGAGGAAGGGTGTTGAATTCCCCCAAGGGACAGCAAAACTTGTAGTACTTATCTCATTGTCAAGATTACAGAAATTATATGAGTTTCATAAAACAATATTTATTAACTGTCAGAGAAGGGCATGGTTAACCACAATTGAATTCTCACTATTCTCAATATAGTTAATTATAATGTTCACTAACTACATAGACACCCTCATATATTTGTCAATAAAGAATCCTTCACCTTCTCAATGGGGTTATTGGCTTTACCAAAGTGGAGAGTCTGACTAATGCTCTTAACAGTTATATATGTCATTGTTAATGAACTGATTTTGCTCAGAGATGTACCTAAGTTTACCTTTTTGAGTTGACTCATGACAATTGATAGAATTATACAGTGACTTTTTTTTGACATTCCTTACATAAGAAGCCCAAGGGGAATTTGAGCATCACAACATGACAATTATTTCTAGAAAGATTCTTCTGATGTTACCTCTATAGTCACAAAAATGTCCTTTCTTTATTAACCCATTGTGTGCCCTTTAAATGTAGTTTAATTTGTAACCTTATTTAGTTTATCTACAGTTTGTTTAATTCTGTGTGTTTCCTTAAAAAAAGTATGAACTATGATTCTGTTTAAGTAAGTTTGTTCAACCTTTATGACACTGAAGAAAGCATGGGATTATTAATCTGTCATTTTTTGGCTTTCGCATTGTAAAAATACACACAATTGTAACATATAAAACTATCTGATATAATTTTGTCTATAAACAACTTTATTAAAATGCTAATATAGGTTCAGGATTATTTTCTGGTCTTTAACCTGCCCTCAGGGATGACAGAACCTAGGTTTTAACCTCTATAGTTTTTGCATTGTGGTATATTTACCTTAGTCACAGTAACCTACCACATGAACTCAAAGAGGAGATATTTCTCCTACAAGAATATCTAGGAGAAAAGAGCAGTCAATAATATTCAATGAATCAGTGAGGTCAAGAAAGATAAGGACTGAAAAGAGGCTATCAGATTTAGTAATTAAAAGATTGCTCCTTAAGATCATCGATCATTTAAGAGAGAGCAGTATCAGTTGTATGATAAGATTAGAAGCCAGATTACAAAGGGTAGAAAAGTGAGTGACAGGAGGCAGCTTGAGTATTAAAATTCTTTCTAGTACTATAATTGAGAAAGGGAGGATAGATATAGGTTGGTCACTTGACGGGATAGTAAAATCCAATGAAGTTTATTTTTAAGGATCAAGGAGACTTGAGCATTTTGGAAGGCGGTAGGGAAGAAATCAGTAGATAGAAAAAAGTTTGAAGATTAGAGAGATTGATTAATTGGATTAATTAGTTAGAATCAATGAATCATTTCTTTGCTATAAAGAATCCTTCTCAAGAAGTCCTGGAAATGATGATGGTATTTTGAAAAAACAGCCAAACAAAATGAAAAAGAAAGATACTGTGTTTTATTCTCCCAGGAACCATATTTTACGCTCCCCTCTTTTCTCTGTATTTCCATAGATAAGATTTAACTTGTTGATAGTCTCAACAAAGAGATAAAGAAAACGTTAGTAACGATTAAATATAAAAGTATAGCCCAGGTAAACCCTCCTCCCCGCAACCTCAGTGGGATGTTAAATATTTACCAATACGTCTCGGCACCGTGGGCGTGGAACATTCAGTAATGTCAGACATTTTGGATATATTGGTGCATTTGCTGAACTGTTTTTTCCTATTCTTTTTTTATTTTTTGTTATAAGAAATGGCTTTCTGGGAGGAGGAGGGGAAAGAGAAGCTATACTTAGGAAATAAAGGTGATATATGAAAATCAAATTTATCCAAAAAATTAAATGAAAATAAAAATAATATAAAATTGATGGATATAAGAGATATTTTGGAGGAATGATCAATAATGCCTGAATGGATTTCCGACAGAAGAATACCGTTTAAACAATGGCCTCATTTTTTTTCGGGACTGAGTTACAGGAAGAATGGCAGTGTCCTAAACGTAAATAGTGATGACCAACAATAGTGATAATCCTTACTTCTAAACACATTGAGATTTACAAAATGTTCTGCTTGAACTAACTCATCAAGTAACTATTGCAAGTATGGTGTTATAGAATACAGATTGGAAGGTACTTCCACTGCCATCTGATCTGACTTCTGTCTAAGCGTTCTTTCTCTGTCATGGTTGAATTGGGCTCATTCGGGCTTTACTTAAATATCTATGGGAAGGGGGTGGGAGCAGGCATTGTTGCCTAAAGAAGACCATTCTACTATTGGATAGCTCTCATCCTGACCATTGTTTTCTCCCCATGTAATCAAGCCTTTTTTTTCAACTCTAATCTGTTGCTCATGTTTTCATGGTTCACATAAAACCAGAGAGGCAACTTGATATACCAGATAAAAACTACCACTGTCATATAATGGGTGCATGACTTTGATAAGTCATTTAACTTCCCATTGCTGTAGGGAAGACAATGTCTAAACTGCAGAAAAGGTGACCTACTGGCATTGGTAGAGAAAGTTTCTTATATAAATGAAACCATGGATCTAGCCTCTATTTGTGTCATATCAAACTATGTTAACTTTTCTTTTCCTCTATTATAAATTCCAAGATGGACTCATCCACATCAGACCACTTTTTCCTTGATTTGTGTGATAAGATGTCAGGATATTGGTAGATTGTTATTCCATGTCTTCAAAGGTCCTGTCATTTTCACCGTAACAATTACTTTATTTTTTCTTGTGACAAGAAGATCCAGAATAGAATTTTCCCCAATGGTTCCTCTTCCTTTGGAAAGTAGTCTTCAGTTTTTCACCAAAGACTTCTATAATCTTTAGATTTCATTTTCTAGATTTCTTCTGGCCATATTGTGTGTGCCTAAGTGAATTGAGAGAGGTAGATAGTAGTTCTATAACCTTACAAATTAGGAGTTAGGATGGAGTGGGGGGAGTTTACTGTATTGGTATACTGGAGCCAGATCTAAATGACTCCTGAGAGTCCAAACCCATTATTAATTTTTCAGTATTAGCATTTACACCTTGAAATTGCTTGAAATCAGGATTTAATTTATTGTATTTTTATTGTCTTGATTTAAGAAAGTATTAGTAATGCAGATGAAGCTTCACTCCTCCTAATCTGCTTATTACCAGCACACCACTATATTTCTTTAGAGACATTGCTTGTGTTCAGGAGGAATGTACTGGGAGGGTCAGAGAATAAAATCAGCAGAGACCTGAACGTCGGGAGATTGAATGATGGTGATGATGATGATGTTGATGATGACGCAATGATAAACTAACAGCAATAATACCAGTAACATTTATATAGCACTTCAAAGTTCATAGCCTATATTATATTATATTATGTTATATTATGTTATGTTATATTGTATTGTATTATGTTATATCATATCTACTTGACTGCGGAAGAAATTAAAATATGGTGTACTCACTGTAAGATACTCTCCATGTTGACTGAAGCAAGATGCTTAGTCCATTGCTATTTTTCCCCCAGAACCTTTTGCAGAATGATGTCATTTCTCCTCTTTTAGCTTAAATCTCTCACCTTATTCAACTCTAGCCCTTCTAATCCAACTGAAGTTTTCTTTCTTCTTTTGTAGTTTCTCCCCATGGGCTCCCAAACTTTCTCTTTGCAACTTCTTTCTTTGGTCTTCATAATTCCCAAACCCTCCAAATCTTCTTTTATACAATCCTTTCCAATAAAAGCTGGAAGTAGAATCCTATTAACATATGATTTATTGATGAAGAAACTGAACCTCAGAGGAGTAGCTACGGTCACATGGTTAGTAAGCGTTGGAGCTGGGAATGAATCACAAGTTTTCTGACTTCAAGTCCACTATATATGTTTTGATTACATGGTGCCATCAGTTCCAGCACTATGTTTTGAGCCTGCAGAAATGCAATTCATTGAGTAGATGGATGACAGTTTTATGTTTGTGTCAAAGGTTATAATAGTAATTCTATATGGATCCATCTTACTGGCCATTGGAAGTAAGTGACTAAAAATTAAAAGAGAGGCCAGACTTTAGGAGATGCAGTAGAAACAATGATTGATATGGAGTCAGCAGGCTCAAGGTCAAATAGCAATTTGACTAATTAAAGACTAATTAAAAATGTGTTTTTTATGTTATTCTGCTTTTGAGGACCTCTGTTTTGTTTTTTGTTTTCCACAAAACAAGATGTTTAGAGTAGAAAATTTTTAAGATCCTTTTAACTTTAAATCTATGATCCTATGATTCCATGTTAATTTGAAAGTTCTACATATTCGAGAAAGACTAGAAACAGGTTGAAGAGAGAAGGAAGGGACTTAGAAGATAGCAAGAGTTTGGTGAAATTCACTAGTGCATAATTTCACCTTCAAGAGATACTACATAGAAGGAATTGAACGACTTCTATATTCACCCTGAAAATTACACACGAGGCAGCCTGTGTTATAGTGAATAGAATGTCTGGCCTGGATTCAAGAAGGTCTGAATCTTAATTCAGCCTCAGACACTTGCTATCTGTGTGACTATCTGGGAAAGTCACTTAACTGCTGTCTGCCTCAGTTTATTCAATTGTAAAAAGAGGATATTAATAGCACCTATCTCTTAGGGAAAATTTGTGAAATTCAAGTGAGATAATATCTGTAAAAAGTGTTTAGTATAGTGCCTGGATATAATAAACCTGCTATATAAATGCTTATCTCTCTCTTATTCCCCTTGAACCACCTGATGATTCATGGGGCATCTTTTATTTGTTGATTTTAAAACTGCATCATCTATCTTTCCATCTTACTAATGGAAAGGCTAGGTCATTTTATTCAAGAAGCAACAGGCTTATCTTCCCAGAACTGCTGGAAGGCCCCATTTACTGCAAACATTCATTTGGTTCACTTATGGGATTTACAGAGAACAGATTTTGAGAGGCTTAAGGCAAAATTCAGCCTTGCACAGTTGCTCACCTCATCAATAGACTGCAATCTTCTTAAGATGCTACCTCTCAACAAGAGTTATCTCCAGTTACACACACAGACACACGAAAACACACAAATGTACATACATATGTATGTATATATAGATATAGATATAGATATACATAGGTGTGTGCATGTGTGTGTGTAAAATCTTTATTAGTAACCTACAGTTCATGGACCATAGTAACAGTGTTTGTAATAGTCTTTACAAATTAGGAAACTTCCATTAACCATGCAAATCTGAAATATTCAGCCTTTATTTTCTTAAATAAACATGAAAAGCATTTAATTTGCATAGATTCTAAAGGAAAACCTCCTGTTTTTCCATACCCAGCAGAAAGGAGTCTTGCTTCATTGATCTCTGAACAAGTATTTTACCTTGAAATAACATAAAATTTGCTATTTTTTCAAGATCCCAGGATATGTTTGCAATATAATTAGCATGGTAATCAGAGGCAGTCAATGAAACATAAAAAACAATTACTTGTGCCTTTAAATTCTTTGTCACTAAACAATAAAACTTGAGAAACAATGACAAATACTGTTTACCCAGACTACTCTTCAACCCACCAACTTCCCTGTGTAAGTTCCATAGAAGGAAAAAGATCATCAATTCATCTCTGTCTGTGATTTAGGCTTGTAAACATTCTGCTTATGGAAAAAAGCCAAAGCAATACTGGAGGTCTTCCACTAAAGACAAGATGTTTTTCTTGGTATTTCAAATAGGATAGTTTGATTTATTTATTTGTGGGGTGAGGATCTTTAATACATATATATGAACATGTACACACACACACACATATATATGCCTGTATATAACATATAGTATGTATAATGTGTATGTGTATATATACATGTAATATATATATATAGAGAGAGATAGATATAAATACATGTATATGTGTACACACATACACATTTGCTATCAATGCTATCCACATCATTTTGCAAATGACAGAACTGAAGCCCAGAGAAGTGTTGACTTGTCCAAGGTTACACCTTTAGCAACTGGAAGAACAAAAATTTGAACTCAGGTCTGTGACTCCAGGTACAGTGTTTTTCTCATCTTATTGAGCTATTTGAAAAGGAAGGAGAACCCTAGTTAATGATTAAGGAGTGAGACAAAGAAGTGGAACTGAAAGTCTCTAGTACTGATCATATAGATGGTAGTCTGATAACTTCTTAGAGGGCCAAGTGTGGTGAAAGTTCTTTACACACAGTCAAATCTGGTCTCCTGCCTCTAGTAGGTCCCTGTTATTTAGTGAAAATTGTAGGCTGCCTTTGCCTTTTATGGTGTGATTTGGAGAACTTAGAATTCTCTCAAATACTTACCTATTAGCAGAGCCACAGTATAAATGATGCAAACAGTGAAGAACTAGGGGTGGGATCTATAATTTTCAAAGAAATGTGCAAAATTACACAATTGAAGTAAATGAAATACTTAAACTCTTTATGGGATAAACATAAACAAATGAAGTAAATGGACCACTAAGTGTAGCATTGGTTAAGCTGACAGGAGAGATTACAGATGTTGTAAGAATTTCACCGGAAGACAATGGATCCTTGGCCATCCTCTTTATAATGGGTACTCTCATGCTGTGAATCATAACAGGAGTAGGCCACTTGGTTTGCTTGCTGTTTCTTATATTTATTATTACATCTCCTCTTCTCCTCTTGACCCCTCTGTACTCACGTCCTATAACACATGGAATGTACTTTCTCCTCACTTCCACCTCTCAGAATTAGCAGGATTTAAACCCAATTTCTCTTACTCCACAACTACTATTTTTCCACTGCCAGGGAAATGCCAATGTTTGGAGAGACGAGTAAGAGTGGGGTGGAGGAATAAACTCAGGAAAGTCTCAAGGAAGAGACACAAGGCGGTTGAGAAACAGGAATGAGGAGGGAATTCGTTGTTGTTAAGAGGGATGGCCTATGTAAATATATTTAATGGGGAATAACTAATGTGACTCTAATGTAGAATTTTTGAAAGGAAGTAGTATGAAACTAGGCTGGCAAAGCAGTTTGGAGCCAGAGAGTAATTTGAGTGCTAAGCTGAGAAGTTTGTATTTTACCCTAAAGGTAATAAAGAGCCATTGAAGATGGCTGAGGATAGGATTGACATCATCATTACTTCATTTTCGGATTATTAATTTGGCAACTAAGTCATGAATGTTTTAGAGAGGTATGATACTGAAAGCAGAGGGACCAAATGGGTTGCTATTATAATAGTTTAAGTGAGAAGAGATGATAACCTAAAGTGGTATTTCTATAAATGGGAAAGAGTTGTATGTGAGATGTTGTAAAGGCAGAATCAATAAGTTTTAGCAACTGATTGGATATGAGGGGATGGCTAAGAAAAAGGGGAAAGTTCATCACAGAGGGCCATTTCTTAGAAGATGTTAGAAGAGAATTCAACTTGCCTATTTTTCATCATTTAGCCTTGCAAAATGATCAGCCTATCTTCTCTTTCTGTCATACACTTTCATGACAACTTACGCTCCTGTTCTTTTCTGATGTTCCTCATTGGGTACATATTGAAGCTTCCACTAACCCTGGTGCCTTTTGTCTGAAACTACCCCCAATTTATCCTTTCTATATCTTGTTGTAGTCACTAATTTGCACATTGTTTCCCCCATTAGACTCTGAGCCCCTGAGAGAAGGGGCTACATTTCTATCTCCAGTGCTTACAGTGCCTAGCACACATATCCCTTAATAAATGCTAGCTGACTGATCTCACATTCCCCATGACTTCCTCATTATCTTATGAAGGAATATTCATTTTCATTTGTTTGGAGATTGTTATGTTTTATGTATCTCAACTACATAGCAATACTAGTAGCATAGTAAATAGGCTATTTGAAAAGGGGTTTCAATAAAATTTATAGAAATACAAATATAACTGAGGTTCCAAAACTTGTTATATGCACAAGATATTTAATTCAGATTACCCAGATATAATCTCTTTTCCTTCATTTATCATTGTTGCCCAAATATTTAAAAAAGTCTGTAGCAATTTCTCTCCACATGAATAACAAATTCTGTTTACTGTGATCACCCCAGTCTCCCATTTTCTTTCATGACCTTCATTTCCTGTGGCACCCAAGAATTCCCCCTTGTATTTCATCTTCCACCTCTATTAAGTTAAATCTTATCTACCTTTTGAGGCCTAAGTAGATAGACAGCCATGTTGTCAAATACCTTCAGTGAGGATGAACATGGAACGAAAGTCAGCTACCACACTGATGCTAAATTCTTCAACTTGATAAAACTACAAGCCAAAAACAAAGCAGGGAGTGTTGATGCATGATTTTTTGTTGGTAGATGATTGTGCACTTAATATAGTCTCTGAAGCTGAGATTCAACAAAGTATAACTCGTTTCTCTACTGCTTCTGCTAATTTTGTGCTAACAACAACAAGAAAACACTGGCGTTTCATCGGCCAGCAACACACCATCCATACGTGGAACCGTTGGTAACCACAAATGGAGACATTTTGAGTGCTGTAGATAAGTTCACTTACCTTGGCAGTATACTTTCTAGGGATGTATATAGTAACAATGAGGTTGATGTACACATTGGCATAGCTACCTTAGTGTTTGGGAAGCTCTGAAGAAAGGTGTGAGAGAGAAGAGGCATTAAAAGGACCACCAAACTGAAGGTCTACAGAACCGTTGTGCTGACCTCATTGTCGTCTGCCTGTGAAACCTGGATAGTATACCAGCGCCATGCCAGAAAACTGAATTGCTTCCATTTGAATTGTCTTAGGAAGATTCTGAAGATTGCCTGGTATGATAATGTACCAGACGCTGACATCCTTTCTCAAACTAAACTGCCAGGCATTCAAACTCTACTACAGAGAGCATAGCTACAATGGACTGGCCACATTGTTCAAACATCAAACATTTGCTTGCCTAAAAGACTATTTTATGGGAACTCACACAGGCAAGCACTCACATGGTGGTCCGAAGAAGAGGTACAAGGACATTCTCAAGGTCTCTCTTAAGAACTTTGGAATTGATTTTTGACATGAGAGACACTGGCACAGGACCATTCAGTATGGTGTGCCCACATCAGAGAAGATGCTATGTTCTATGAGCAAAGTGGAATTGAAGTAGCTCAAAAGAAACAAAAGATGCACATATTTAGAGCTTCTACTCAAAATGTTCACATGAACTATAGAGCATGCTGAGTTTTTATTGGTTTGATCAGCCACAGTCAGACAACATTATAATTTTAGTCTAACATAGTGATGTCATTTTGGTCCTCCTTGAGAATGAAAGACTTTATCCAGATAGAAGAAAGATGAGTGGATGGAAATAGATAAAATATTTATTAAATGTTTACTTTGTTCCAAATATTATCTCAAATTATAAGGACACAAATACAAGCTAGTAAGAAAGTTCCTCACCTTATGATTATATTTAATAGGGTGGGATAAAGGGAAAGCAAAGGGAAAGTGACTGGAGAGGAGGAGAAGTTTAAAGAGGGAGTCAAAGTATGAATGAAATGTCACAGTACTGGATCTATCTTGAAATACTGGTCCTAGAAAGGGAATCACCAATCAGGAGTACTGGTCATTAAAGCATAGTTCTTTAAGAAAGGAAGGGGTTGGCAAGTGAATATAATATTATATAGTGGAAAGACCACTGGATATAAAGGCAGAGAGCTTGAGTTCAGATATGTGTTCTGCTACCTACTTTGGGAAAGTCATTTCACAAAATCATAGATTTAGAGCTGGAGGGAACTTCAGATCTCTTCTGAGGTCGTGATTTTACAGATGAAGAAATTAAGTGACTTACCTAATATCACATATCTAGCAAATGTCAGAATCAGAATTTCTACTTATGCCTTCACATTTCCTTCTTCTGGCACTCTACCCAGTACATCATCAGCCTAGATGATATGCAAGCTATTTTCCAAAATTAACAATGATTATTAAGAAAGCAGCAGCCAAGGAATTCACCTATACAGAATAAACTAACAAGAGTAAAAATGTCGGCAATGATTTGTTCCCTTTTTGTTTTACAAATGCTAATAGACATTATTACAAATTGTGCTTTCAACTCTGAATGCTGAAAGGTAACTTTAAAGAGTCAGTATCAGTGATTTTTTTTTTGATGGAGAGAATATTTTGGAGTGAAGGCCGACACATTTGAATTTATTATGATGTTCTTCCTCCCATATTACCACTATCCTTAGAGAGAGGGAAGAGGAACTAATGACATTCAAGTAATCTAACAAACACACCAACATTTGCTTTGTCCAAGTGATTCTGCTTGATGATGGTGATACGAAGATAAAAAAAAAAAGCAAGCAAACCAATCTGTGGCCTCCAGAAGTCTACATGTTTCTCAGGGATGAGCCACTGCAGGCTTCTGTGGAACTACGTAGGTATGGACAAAAGACAAATCAGACAATGATGGTCACTCTTGATTGGTAGGGGCTTTATTTGGATTAGAAAAAATAATGCCATTGGAGGAATTTGATTTGGAAATTGGGTAAAGTCATCCCAAGGGGCAGACAGGTGGCACAGTGGATAGAACACCCAGCCTGGAATACGGAAGGCTCATCTTCCTGAGTACACCTGTGGCCTCAGACATGTATTAGTTGTGTGACCTTGTACAAGTCACTCAACCACACTTGCCTCAGTTTCTTCATCTGCAAAAAGAGCTGAAGAAGGAAATGATAAACCACTCTAGTTTTTTGGCAAGAAAATCCCAAAACTAGTCACGGAAAGTCAAACATAACTGAAAACAAGTGAACAATAACAAACTTCTCCCCGTACACATGCTACTGGGAAGGGTTGTGGTATTTTAGTTGGGTGATAGGAGAAATAAAGCTAGGGATTTAACTTTTGCCAATGATTAAAATGCTATCATACTTTACTGAGTCCTGTCAGATACAGAAAGGAATTCAGGGGAAACTGGAATAGAGTAGATTTGCAATTTAAGGTAATCTAGTAAAGATATGATCACATTACTTTGAACACACGTAGATTAGTAGTTCCGGTACTTAGCATCCGTATGAGCATGCACAAATCATTTAAACTGTCTTAGCCCCGTTTTCCTCATCTGTTCAAATGGGGAAATCATGGCAGTGTTTACCAACCTTATAGTTACATTGTGAGGTTCTAATAAGAATCTATGTCAAGTGTTGAACTTAAAGCTCGCTAGAGATGTTAATGATATCATTACTTATCACATGCTCATATTTCAGGGGAAGTCATCCATCAATAATAGCTAACATTTATGTAACAACTTAAGGTTGCAAAACACTTAACAAATTCTATATCATTTTATTCTCACAGCAAACCTCAGAAGTAGGAACAGTTATTATCCATATTTTCAGATGAGGAAATTGAGGTTTGCAGGTTAAGTGACTGGCCCAAGGTCACACAGCTAAATGTCAGAGTCTGGATATGAACTAGTCTTTCTGACTTCAGGTTCAGCTTTCTTCCTGTATCAACTATCTGTAAAGTTCTGAAACATGAGTAAGAATTATATATCCCTAGAAAGCAATTTCCAAATACTGCAGTCTCTGATGATGGGACCATAAGTTTGAGGGTAAATGCGAGTAAATCTGGACACAGATGAACCCTTGATATATAAGCTCTTAGAATGTTTATAGTAGCATCATAGGGGAATGTAGATGTGCAAAAGAATATGGATTTTTGTGGGCTTCTCTACAAATATAACTGAAGTTATCACTGATTACCTGAATGCTGCCATGTTTTAGATTCTGAAAAAAAAAGAAGCACTGAAAATTTGTTATAATATCAAATTCATAAGCTACATCAAATTCAAAATAATACTGAAATCCTTGGTCTTAGATATTACTTCTATTAATAGAGACTAATAGCATACTATGTAACTTCATACACTAAAACTCATTTTTAATATGGATAATTGTGACAAATTAGCCTCACTCTACATTAAAATATTTTTGAATTATCTATTTCAAATAGGTTATGAAGGAAAAGTTGTTGAAAACCTTTATGTCATATATGACCTACTTTTTATCTGAACCTTCCCAATCATCTACTATGCAGTTAATATTCAGAACTTAATTTTTGACATTTACAATTACCCCTATTCAAGTTCATCATTTTCAGATTGTGTCCACTGTTTTTAATTTTATCAATGCTTTTTTGAATAGTGATTCTGTTTATCTAATAGTGGTTTTTCTTCCCACGTTCATGTCATTTGCAAATTTGATAAACATATCATCTATGTCTTCATCTATGACAATGATTAAAATATTAAATGAGAGAATGTTGAAGATATAACTCCATGGCACACCGCCATATACCTCCCCTAAAGCTCTACTCATTGAATCAACTAGTAATCCCAAAACATATGACCACTTTCCTCTATCTTGTCTATAAGTATAGTATGACAGGCTTTGACAAATATATTGGTGAAATCTTGCTATTCTATTACCAAGATATTTTCCTAATCTAATAATCCTATAGAAAAATAAATGATGTTATTTCTTTATACGGCAAGAGGATTTATCATGTAATACCTATAATGGATAATATTTTTTCAAACCTTTCTGAAAGAGTTAACTATATTTTAAACTGAGTTGTACACAACTTTTGGAAATCATACCTAATGACAGAGCAAACTATACAAAGTAAAAATATTATAACAAATGCCAAATCAATATAATATAGTTAAATACAAGGTTATTTGGTAGATAGGTAGGGAATAAAGTAAGGATGCCAAACATTAACTATAGTTTTTTTTTCAATATTTCTCTTGAAATTGCTATGTGCAAGAACTGGAATTTATCTTAGAGACTCCAATGTCAACATAACATACTTCTCTCATTAAATTTCCCAGAACTTTTAGTGAAAGGTAGATAAACTATTATCTCCCTTATTTTATAGATGGAGTAACTGAAGGACATGTGGCTTGTGCCAGAAAGATCCCAGTGATAGTTTTTACCCCTAAAACGAAATTCTGAATTCAATGGTAGCCCTATGAATCCGTGATTTAAGATGATTAATTATAATCTTCCAAGCTCTACTGTGTCTTTTTTTTTGACAGATTGATCATGTTCAAATTGTATTCTTACAGGACTGTACCATCCTTTTGTTTTCATATTCTGTCCCCTGACCTTGCTTTTATTTTCCTTTAAACAATCTAAATTGACTGATGAGTTCCCTGCGCATCCACATCCACATGTCTACAGACAATTCTTCCTTTTCACACATAACCTCAGAAATGGAAGAGACCACAGAGGCCATCAATTCCAACCCATTCTTGAAGAAGACTCCCTTCCACAGCATTACTGACAAGTGGTCCTCTAGTCTTTGTTTGAATGTCTCCATTGTACACTCCACTCCACTTTGGAACAGCTCAGATTGTTAGGAAATTATTCTCAATGTCATCTAAATTTGGGTCTTTGCTTCTTCCACCCATTGCTCCTAGTCTGAATGATGGAGCAAAGCCAAACAAGTCTAACTGCTCTTCTTCATAATCTCCTTCTCCTCTACAGCCCCCCAGACCTTTTCATGGTTTTATAGATTTATAACTGGAGTGCCTCAGAAACATCTAGTCCCTCATTCATATTGAAAAACACAGTTCAGGGTAGTTAAGTTACTTGCCTGAGGTCCCATGGATAACAGAGCAGGACTAAGTGCTAGGCCTTCTGGCCCTAAACCTCATTTTCTTTTTCACTCCACCATGCACTGGAATTGATGCTCTTTGTTTCCTCAGAATTTCATTTCAGAGCACTTCCCTGTCTTCCTAAACCAATTTCCTTTATAGAACTTCCTCTGAAGGCCATAGGGTCCTCCCTATCTTGTATTTATTTATTATTTTTTCATTTTTAACACAGTTCATATCACAAGACACAATTCCAACTTTGGGTCAGGTGATATTTCTTTTAAAGTATTTACAACATAGACCACAAACTGATTTTTTTTTAAACATTAACCAACTAAGACACAAATAATAACTATGTATGCTAACTTCACAAGCCCTTGACCTAATTGTCTCCACACTATTACTAAGAATTAAAGGACCTTAACTTATTATTGTTGGTCTAAAGTCCTATGCCTAATAGCGTAATTTTAGACTTGACCTCGGATGTTCCCCTACCAATAATCTATAATTTAGTAGAGCTGGTATTAAGCTTACAAACCTTTTGACTATAGGAAATTGCCACTAAGAGTAGAGACATTGCAGAGAAGCAATACCTCCTCAACTTCATGTCAACTCCAGACAGGAGTAGATTGTCAACTTGCATTTAGTCAGGCTTAAGGTCTGCCAGGTGCTCTCCCACCCTTCCCATGATATCTCCTTTTGCAGTTCACACCAGTATCTCACAGACTTACTGGCATCGTAGATTGGAGGTTCAGACTGCCTTTCTTGCTATCCATATCTGGAGTTAGATTCAGAAGAACTGTCAGTTAGTAGTCCCATAGCATCTCAAAATAGCTAGTTCCAATAACCAGGTTTCAGATATGACTATAATTTCACATTGGCTAAGGAACATTTCTTGAAGCAAGTCTTAAATGATTTATATGCCTTTCTGTATATGTTCTAGTTTCTGATTAAATAACAATCATGACATCAAATTTACCATTAAAACCTTAACTTTTCCATCAATGCCAAATTTTACCCAAAGTTACCTACCTCTAGGAAATTTAGACTAAAATTCTTTTCCCCAAAGTAAAGATGTCATTGATTTTGTCTCAGTAATTAATTCAGTCAATTATTTTAATACTAATTGCTTTTACATCACTTTGTAACATTCAATTTTTCTCCCCATCTCTCCCCTCCCCACCCCCTAATACCTTGCATTCTAATTTCTCTTTCCCTCAATGAGCCCTCCCTTCTATCACACCCCACCCTTCCCTTATCCCCATCTTCTCTCTTTTCTTGTAGGGCAAGATAAATTTCTTTACTCCATTACCTGTGTTTCTTATTTCCTGATTACATGCAATAATAATACTCAACATTCATTTCTAATACTTTGAATTCCAACTTCTCTCCCTTCCTCCCTCCCTACTCATCCTCACTGAGAAGGCAAGTAATTTAATACAGACTAAATATGTGTCATTTTGCAAAAGACTTCCATAATAATCATTTTGTGTAATACTAACTATATTGCACTCTATCTTCCCTTATTTTTATATTCCCTCATTTTACTTTGTCCCTTCCCAAAAGTGTTTATTTCTAGTTACTCCCTTCTCCCATTTGCCCTCCCTTCTATCATTCCTCTCACTTCATTTGTCGCCTCCTCCCCTATTTTCCTGTAGTATAAGATGTTTTGATACCAAATTTAGTGAGCATGTTATTCCCTCTTTAAGCCATATGGAGAGAGAATAGCTTCTCTTTTCCCCCTCTCCCCTTCTCCCTTTTCTCCTTCATTGAAGATTTTTCTTTTATCTCTTTTATGAATTATAGCCTGTCCCATTCCATTTCTCCATTTCTCCTCCCAGTATTTTCCTCCCTCACCCCTTAATTTTTATTTTTTTTTGAGTGTGGATATCATCTCTTCTGATTCAACACAATCCGTACTCTCTGTTTATATATGTATATGTGTGTGTGTGTGTATGTACAATCCTTCCACCTACCCAAATACTGAGAAAAGATTCAAGAGTTATAAATATTTTCTTTCCATATAAGAATGTAAACAGATCAGTTTTAGAAAGATTTTTATGATTCCTCTTTCCTATTTACCTTTTCAAGCTTCTCATGATTCTTATGTTGGAAAGTCAAATTTTCTGTACAGTTCTTGACTTTTCAACATGAATTCTTGAAAGTCCTCTATATCATTGAAATCTTATATTCAGTTTTGCTGGGTAAGTGATTCTTGGTTTTAATTCCAGTTCCTTTGACTCTGGAATATCCTATTCTAAGCCCTTCCATCCCTTAATGTTGAAGCTACCAGATCCTGTATTATCCTGATAGTATTTCCACAGTACTCGAACTGTTTCTTTCTAGCTGCTTGCAGTATTTTCTCCTTGACCCTGGCACTCTGAAATTTGGTGAAAATATTCCTAGGAATTTCTCTTTTTCGGTCTCTTTCAGGTGGTGATTGGTAGTTCTTTCAATATTTATTTTGCCCTGGTTCTAGAATATCAGGACAGTTTTCCTTGAGAATTTCAAAGAAGATAACATCTATGCTCTTGTTTTTATCATGGCTTTCAGGTAACTCCATAATTTTTAAATTGTCTTTCCTGGATCTATTTTCCAGGTCAGTTGTTTTTCCAATGAGATGTTTGTTTCACATTATCTTCTATTTTTTTTTTCAAATTTTTGGTTTTGTTTTCTAACTGCTTGGTTTATCTCACAGTCATTCATTTCCCTGAACTCAATTCTTTCTTTCAGAGAACATTTTCTTCATTGAGCTTTTGAACCTTCTCCTCCATTTGGCTAATTCTGCTTTTTAATGCCTCCTTCTCCTCATTGGCTTTTTGGACCTATTTTTCCAATTGATTTAGTCTCTTTTTTAGTCTCTTTTTAAAGGTGTTATTTTCCTCAGCATTTTTTTTGGTTCTCCTTTAGCAAGCTGTTGCCTCCCTTTTCAAGCTCTTCTATTGCCTGGGCTCAATTTAAGTTCACTGTGGAGGCCCTGGAGGCAGGGGTCTTAACTTCCTGTTACAATAAACCTTGTTCTTCCTCATTTGAAAGGATGGGAGGAGACACCTATTCACCAAGAAAGTAACTTTCTATGGTCTTATTTTTTTCCCCTTTTTTGGGCATTTTCCCATCCAGCTACTTGACTTCTGAATACTTTTTCAAGACATTACACTCAGCTGCTGGCTTCCCCTGGGCTTTGGGTGAGGGTGGGGCCATCATTCAGGGTTGGGATTTAGATCAGCTGCTCCCTACCACCAGAGGCTTTAAGCTGAGCTCCCTGAACAATGGATCCAGGTTGCTTCCTTGATTCTGTAGCTGCCTGAAGTCTGCTGCCTTGGCCTCTGCTGTTGCCTGGGGCTACTTTGGGAGAAACCTCATTCCCTCTCACCCAACTGGAAAAGCCCTCCCCCACTGACCTTTGGAGCTTTCTTTGTTGCTTGTGGGTTGAGGTGTCTGGGACCTTCCCTGCTAGAAACTTTGCCTGAAGGTCTGCTCAGGGCCTGTTCCTCCCAATGCAGTGTCACCAGGGTTGTGCTCTGCTCAGCTCAGTGTCCTGTGAGATAGACCTTTCCTGTTGGCCTTCTGAGTCACCTTTGGCTGGAAACCTCTTTTGCTCTGTTGTTCTGTGGCTTCTGCTGCTCTGTACTTTGTTGAGAGTCACTTTTACAGGTATTTTTTGGCCTGTGAGGAAGCACTAGAGTATATGTGTCTTTCTACTCTGCCATCTTGGCTCCACCTCATATATCTTTTTTTTCTTCATTATAGGATTTCCAACTGAAATTTCTGGGTAATTGCTTGAGTTTATTTACATAGCATATGATCTTGGTATTGGATGCTAATAGAGACCTATATCTGGACTCTCTTCTCCAGAGTTCTTAAGGTAGCCACTTATATAGTCAAATTTACGATGCACAGTGAAGGCCAATCTTACAACAAAACCTTCTTGCACTGATTTTTTTAAACTGCCAAACATTTTACTGTTAGCAATGGCATTCCCTTGAAGAAAGTTCTGATTCAAGTATCCTCAGTTAAAATGCATATATCCTTATAAAAAGTAATGTGAGCTATTAACATTCATTTATACCTTGATGGGAATCTGTTGATAAAATCCTCCCCATACCACAGGTCATTTAGAGGGAATGGAATGCAGGAGACTTAAGTTTTAATAATGAGAAGAGGGTAAAATCTGAGCTGAAGATTATGTCATTGAAATATATTTTTAATCCTTTCAGAAGGTGACTGCAATCTTATAGAATTCTTCACTCACTATAAGATGTAGTTTAAGTACTATTTTCTGCATGAACCTCTTTCTGATCTTCTCGTCTGCTAGTGTCCTCTTTCCATCTTCTCTCACTGAGGCTACTTGTCAAATCCCTATTCCAGACTCTATTTATTATATACAGCCATATGCAGAGTATGGTTTCTACCTTTTATGAGTTTATAATCAAGTCTGGGAGGCAAAACATACACATACATTCACTTATTTATGTATACATTTTTGTTGTTCAGTCATTTCACTGATGTCTAACTCTTCATGACTCCATTTCTTGACAAAGATACTAGAGTAGTTTGGCATTGTTTTCTGCAGCTCATTTTACAGATGAGGAAATGGAGATAAACAGGATTAAGTGACTTGTTCAAGGTTACATAGCTAGTGTTTGAAGTGACATTTTTACTACATGTGGTTGTTATTTCAGTTGTTTCTGATTCTTCATGATCCCATTTGAGGTTTCCTTTGCAAAGATACTGAAGTGGTTTGCCATCTCTTTCTCTGGCTCATTTTACAGATAAGGAAACTGAGACAAGCAAAGTTAATTGACCTGTCCAAAGTCATACATTTAATAAATGTCTGAGAACAGATTGAATTCAGGAAAGTGAAACTTCTTTATTTCAGGCACAGAACTCTGTTTACTGGGCCAGGGGATACCTAATGAAGACTTTGTGGAGGAGATGGGGTTTTAGTCACTCCTCAACCTTTTTCTGGTTAGTCACCGCTAGAAAATGATGCAGTGTTGTACAGCAGGAAACATCTTAGGTTCCAGTCAAAAGACCTAATGGAGCTGTGTGATGTTGTTTGCCTCAGTTTCCTCATCTGTAAAATGAACTGGAGAAGGAAATAACAAACAACTCCAGTATCTCTGCCATGAAAACCTCAAATGGGATCATGGAGAGTCTAAAACGACTGAAATATCTGAACAACAAAACATCTAAGGCTGAGATTCAGCTTTAACTATTACTAGTTATGTAATTATAGACAAGTTGCTTCCCTTTATGAGCTTCATCTTTCCCTTTTGTGAGTGTCCTTACCTATGAAATGTGGTTTTCTACAATCACTTCCTTAAGTATTAGATTTTCTCTCTCCTCCCTCCCTCCCTCTCTGAGATGGCACGTAATCTTTTATATTCTTATTAAACACATTTTCACATTAGTCAGGTTGAATAGAAGAATTGAAATGAATGAGAGAAACCATTAGAAAAACCAAACCAAAACAAAATATAACCCAAGAGAAAATAGTCTCTGCTTCATTCTGCATTCTAATTCCATAGTTCTTTCTCTGGATATGGATGGCATTTTGCCTCAAGAGTCCTTTGGGAATGTTTTAGGCCCTTGCATTGCTGTGAAGGGCTGAGTCTATTAGAAAAAGTTGTCAATAATATAATTAAAGAACAACTTTATTTTATTGATTAGTAAACTGGGACTCAGTGAGGTCAAAGGAGCGTGCTATTGTCATTCATCTAAGAAAGTAGTCATCCTTGCCTAATTTCATAGGCAAAAGAACAGTTTCAGAGAATTAGGAAAGGCAAGCTGATACTTTCTAAATCTAATGGACTTTTTTCAGTTGTCATCCTTCCTAAGAATGTAGAAACTTTGGCACCATCAATCTTCTTTCTTCTTCATGATCTCCTTCTATGTAAGTTTTCCTGGCACTACCCCATCTTGATTCTACTTCTACTTTCTCAGCCCCCTTCGCTGTATTTTCATCCAGGTCAAGGCTCTGTCCTGTGCCCTCTTCTCTTCTTCCACTATGCTATCTCACTTGGTGATCTCATTTGCTCCCATGGTTTCAACTGGACTTAGCCCTTCACAGCAATGTAAGGGCCTAACTGGATTTGTTCAAATGCCTATTGACCTTTCCAAACCTGATATTTCATAGACTTCTTAAAATTAGCATGTCCAAATGAAATTCACTATATTTCCTCCAAAACATTTCGCTTTTCTTAACTTCCCTCTTACTATGGAAGGTTCCACCATCCTCTCAGTAACCTGCCTCAAAACCTGACTCTTCACTCTCTCTCATTGTCTCCTCCCCTCCCTCCACCACAATTATCCATATGGCTAGTAAGGTCTGTCAGTGGTGCCTTTTTAACACTTTCACATATCCCTCCCTCTCTAGTCTGACACTGGCACTACCTTGTTACAGTATCTCATCACCTCAGGTAACTATACTGAGATAGCTTGGAGTGCTGATCTCCTTTCCACAAGTCTCTCCTCACATCAATTTATCCTCCATTCATCTGCCAAATTGATGTTCCTGAGGTATAAGTTTCATTATGCCAGCCCCCTATTTTATTAACTCCAGTGACTCCCTATTGCTTCTAGGATCAAATATAAAATCTGCTGTTTGACATTTAGAGCCATCCCTAACTTGTTCCCTTTCTACCATTCTGTCTTCTTGATCTTACTCCCTTCCACATATTCTGGGATTCATGTTTATTGTCCTCCTTGCTGTTCCATCTCTTGACTCGGAGTTTTTATTTTCCATCCTCCAGTCTTGGAACTTTCTCCCTTTCATCTCCAACTCTTAACTTCTTGGTTTCCTTAAGGTCACAGCTAAAATCCCAGCTTTTACAAGAAGTCTTTCCCAATTCCTCATAATAGCAATAATATTCCCCTCCAATTAATCTTGGATATATCCTGTTTGCACATGGTAACTTATTTGCAGGGTGTCTCTAATTTGAATGTAAGCTCCCTGAGAGTAGGGATTGTCTTTTTACCTTTCTTTATATTCCACAGTCTAGCACAGGCCTTAACACATAACTGGTGCTTAATAAACGATCCTTGAGTCACTGAAAAACTCCCACATGATTGATCCCTTCCCCCGCTCATCCCAAGGAGAACCACCCCACTTTCGTGATCCATCAGAAGAGGGTATTTTCTGTGAAATCTCTTACTGATTACTATCAGAGGCAACACTCTAGCAGCCAAAGAATTGCTTTGCTTCAGTAAACTTGACTTTCTCAGGCTGGGAAATCTTCTCCCCAAAGACCCAGTTGCATCTCTGTTGATAGAATCTAAGCACAGAAGAGTCACAAACAGCTGAAAAGTTGCCTTCCTCCTGCAGGAATTTGGTCCAGAGGTTTGCAGAGTCTGCACAATCTCTTCCCATTTCCATTATCATGCTCTCTGTCTGCCCTAAGGGACTGGTAGTGATTTCAGCTTTGTGCCTGCATATCTCCCTACATTTTCAACAGGAGCTGACATTTCCTCATTTTGCCTTGTCACTTGGCTCCCTGGTGTATTACAAAAATGTGGCAAGTTGAAATAATGAAAGGTTATAGTATCCCCAAGTTGAAAATGTAAGTAGATTAGAGAGGGAGGGAGTAAAGAAGTGGGAGGGGAGAAAAGGAAAGGACAAAATAGAAAAGAAAAGGGAAAGGCCTTGGGCAGAGAGCAAAGGAGTGAGGTTGAAAACACAAGGAAAGGAAAAAGGGAAAAAAAGCAGTGAAATTAGACATTAAAAGGGAGAAATGTATTGGGGAGAGAAATGACAGGGAAGTAGGAGAAATGTTTAACGATAACGGAGACAGTACAGAGATCAAGGAACTGGGAATGGGGAAAAGAGAAAAGAAAGAAAAAAGTGGGAAGAAGAATAAAAAAGCAGGAAGGAGGGGAGGAAGGTGGGGGAAGGAGTGAAGAATGGAAATTTTCAATTAGGCTTCCTGCTTTCACTTTATCTAGTGGCTTTCTGTGACTCAAATGAAGCTGTTATACATCTATGTGCTCTGTTAATACAAGTCAAACCTCATTAATTTGGACTACTTCAGAGAGAAGCCCAGATAAATTAGTCTAAAGTCTGACATATAGACTATTTAATAAGAAATACAGTTTTGTTACTTTCAGGCACATAGTGAAATTAGAACTAATAATATGTTGCAGGGTAGAGTTCTGTCTGATGCTACTTTAATAGAATTGTAGGACATATTAATTGCTTGTGTACAAATAGGTAAGTTAAAAGTACCTGAAAAATATGTTGGCAAAATTGGGTCAAATCCAAACACAGTGGATTTTGTTTATGTTCAATAATTCCTTTCTACACAGACACAGCAAAGGAAGACTTCAACTTTGCTCCTGGGAGATAGCATGACTTCAGAATTAGTGGGGCTGAATTAACGACCTTGGACTGTATATAGGTCAGAACTCCCCTTGCTAAGTGGCTCAGACACAGCTCTGCAGAGTTCAGATCTTTATATGATAAGCCCTTCTCCCACATTTACTCTATCTTCTTGCATTTTTCTACTTCCTAATCAACCCCTTCTGACTCCTCCCCAGACTGCTGTTTCCATAGAATATACTTTTCACTCTCCACTTACCATGTTAACCTTTCTTGCATCCTTTTCATTAAAAGGATAGGTAGCAAATGCTCTAGGGCAAGACAGGCACTGGATAAATTTGGGAAGACCTTCAGAACCCTCTTGTTCAGAAACCCTAGGTTTCCCGGAGGCTTGTTATTGCAGACTTCAGCTACTGAGCCCTCCATTGATGGTTTCCCTCTTGTTGGCCCCATCAGATGCCAAAAGCCCTCCACAGAGAGCTCTTTCTTCCTGAATAGTGTCCTTTAGTTGGGACCACTTATCTCTACCCTCTATCAAAACCGCTCAGAGTCTCCCAAGTTGAGAAAAAACCCAAGATACACTGCAGGTTTTTAATTTTTTTTATCTCTCTTCTTCCTAAAACATACAGTCATTTGCACTTTATTGGAGTACAGGGATAACCTACCACAATAAATATTTTCACTGTTACAAGTGGTAGAGAAACTACGTGTTAGGACGGGGAGAAGAGAAAATATCTCATCAATTACCCTGAAATTACATGAGTTAAATGTCCCCCAATTATATCTGTATAGGATTTTCAATTTTATCATAGAACTTCCATGACAGCCCTTCTCAATTGACTCTCAGTTTTCTACTTAAACATCAAGTTAATTTATTCAGATCCCTACTTATTCTTTGAAATAGTACACTAGGAGAGCCAATCACTTTTTTTTTTTTTTAACATTTGTCTTCTGGCCAGAGTTATTGATGAAAATCATTTTTGGTTAAACACTGTCTCTCTCCTGCTCAGTGGGAGTGTTTCCTGAGAGTCAGTCTCATCAGGGAATTCCACTGAAAAGAGGCAATTGCTTTCAATATTCAATTTGAAAACTCCTTGAGTTTAGATTGGAAACTAAAGACTTTTGTGCTAGTTCTTGACAACATTTTGAAGGCAGAAAAAAAAATTGTCCTGGTAAGAGTGACAGCCTCCCAGTTCTAGGACATTTTTTGCCCCTTAAAGTCCAGAGACAACATAATACTCTTAAGCACCCTTTAGTCTTCCAACCCATTCAAATTCAGTTCTCAGAAAACGTTCTGTTATTCTCATTCTTGGAAACTCAAAGGTCATCATATCCAAACCCCTTCACTTTAGAGGTGAAGAAAATGAAATTCAGAAAAATTAAATGTCTTTCCTAAGGTTATACAGGTAATAAATAACAAAATCAAGTTTTGAACTTAGGACCTTTGACACCCAATTCAGTACCTTTTCTACTCTATCATAAAACCTCCTCTCGGACATGTTGGAGATATTTGTTTCAAACATGAGGGAAAGGACTTTGGTAGAGAAGGTCAAGACAAAAGAGAAAAGAAAAATTGTTTAACTCAAATGGAATCTACATGTAGTGAGAGATAAAAGTCCTGTTGTATCCATCTACTCCTATTTTATTCCTTCTAATTCCTAGGAGGTTGGAACCAGGTTGTAATAGGCAAAGAGGCAGTGAGGTGGCACAGGGGTTGGAGCAATAGGCCTAGAGTCAGAAATTCCCGAGTTCAAATGTAGCCCCAGACATTTATTTAGTTGTATGAGCCTGGGTAAATCATTTAACCTGTTTGTTTCAGTTTCCTCAACTGTAAAAGGAGATAAGACCATCACCTACCTTGCAGGGTCATTGTGAGGATGAAATGAGGTGATATTTGTAAAGTGCTTAGCAGGTACAATATAAATATTTATTCCTTCCCTTCCCCATGAATATCAGAATAGAGTTTCTATTTCATTCAATAGACAATGATGAACAAGTGAGATCAGGAAACGGATGGGAAGATATTTTTCCAGGGAAGTGAGGCCCTCCTGCTTCACTGAAGTCATACCATACATATAGCTGCCTTTTCTGCCTATGAATAAATTTAACTCTGAGAAAGTGAAAGGGAAAATGAATACTTAGATAGCCCATTACTGCTCTATAATTTTCTATGTGTCTGCTATTCCATGCCTTTTTTCTTCTAAAAATTTAGTGATATGCTAATTAAAATTCAATATGTTAAACAATTTTAAGCAGAAACCTATGAGAAAACATTCCATGGATCAATTGTCCCTGTCATAAATTCTACTAGTAGGTTGTGATGAAGGTACACTTAGGTTTAATAGTCACTACTGCACAGTGATATAAATGGACTTTTTAAAAAATTTAAAGGAGAAGAAGCAGATATATAGCTTGTGGAACTGTCCAGTAATGGCAGTCATAAAACTATCTAGCATTTCTACAATATTATTAGGCTTGGAGTTTTTTTTTTTATCCTCATTTTATCCTCATAACACAACCATACAGGCAGGGGGAGGATGTGTGTGTGTGGCTGCTATAGTTATCTCCATTATACAAATGAGGAAACTAAGAAGCTCATCGAGGGGGCACACAGCTAAAAAAGTATATAGTAGGATTAGAATTCAGATCTTCCTGTCTCCAAGTCCAACACTGTATTCACTAATTCATACATCAGCTGTATCTGACTTGCGATTAGTAAATATTTGATGAGAGAAGTGTAAAAAATGTTATCTTCCTGGGAAAAAAGTCCCCTGTGCCTATATACCTGTTACGTGGGATTCAAAAATTATGAACGGAGAAGAATGTTTTATTCAGTTTTTTTCTTCACATTAGCCAAAAGCACAAATTAATAGCATGTTAATCTTAATCCTTACCTTTATAAGGCAATTAATTTAAGAGTTAGTGAATAAATGAAGATAAAAATGAAAAGATTTTATTCTATCATACCGCAAAAAAGCAAGATAAAAAATCACACTTTTAACCACTTGTAAGTAGAAAATACGTAAAATATTTGAAAGAAATATGTTAACATCAGTATCCTAGTTAGGGAGCTTACTGAGAAGTTTAAAGTCCTCATTATGTGAGATACATAAAAAATTGAACACCTTATTATATTTTTACATCCATTATTCTTTTATTGCTTTATAAATGTAGTTCCTAAAAGCCCAACTACACTAAAAGCTTCTTGAAGGTAGATATTGAGGGTTGTTTTTGTTTTTCTGTATTCCCCCATAGAGCCTAGCTTGGGGCTAGACACATAAGAGGTACTAAAAATTTGTTGACTGTCAGACTATACAAGTGTCACAGTCCATTGTAGTTAAAAGGGACATTAAGAGGTCATCTATTCCCTCCATCAGAAGGAGTAAATATAAGCCTTTAGTGCTGACGTAGACATTTTGAGAGGGGCATCAAAAAACCAGAATGTGTCCAAGGAAGATCAAATAAAATTTGAAACTATGTAAATGTTGAATTCAATTCAAAGAACAATTCAAAGAAAGAAAATGCATCTATTAATCACCTAATACATGCAACATCCTATGCTAGGTCCTGGTTCTAAAAAGAAAGAAGTAATCTTTGTATTCAAACATCACACATTCTTCTGAGATGATTGGGTACAGAAATAACATGTACACAGGTAAGTAAATTTTAAAAAATACTGGAGTCACCAACATCTGGTTGGGAGATGTGATAAGGAAAGACTTCACAGAAAAGGTAGAGCCCAAGCAGAGTAAATCTTGGAAGGAAAAAAAAATGAAAAAGAGGGAGGTGAGAAGAGAATGGTAAAGTTTTAGGCAGGAGGATCAATGTGTGCTGAGAAATGGAAACAGAAGATGGAATGTCATGTTTGAGAAACACAGTAGTACCAATTTGACTGGTAAGTTAAGTGCATGAAGGGGAGTAAAGTAAATCTTGAAAGGTATGTTGGAGGCAGACTTAGGAGGGTTTTAAATGCCAATCCAAGTAGTCTTAATTTCATCCTAGAGGCAATAGAAGGCTCTGAAAATGCTTGCCTGTGTCTTAATTTGGCAGTTATTTGGAAGACAGATTAGAGAAGGAGGAAACTAAAAGCAAGTAGAGTAATTAGGAGAAAGATGATGAGATCTGCTTATAAGTAAAGGATGAGGGAGAGGGAAGGGTGAAGATTAACTCTAAGGTTTTGAACCTAAGTGAAAAGAGGGGCTAAAATGGAAATCTTGAGAGGAGGGGGGTTAAATGAAAGGTGGAAAGTAGAGAAAAAGAAGGGAGGAAGGAAAATCAATTACTAGAAGCAAAGCCATTTCAGAATACTCGTTCGTAGTCTACAGAGAGTGAACAAAAGTTCATTTATTACATATAAGGTAACATACAGGCCAGAACAAGTCTAGCAGGTAAAGCAGATAAGTAAGTGAGGTAAGCCATTAGTTATGAATCTAGAGGTCAGTATAGCTATTATTTTCAGGACTGCATTTATCCCAGGGTCTTGAACAAAGCTGAGCCTGCAGGAGAGGTTTAAGTGGCCCCAGATATGGGGCTTGCAAGAAACAAAACTATTCATTGTACTTGGAAAAATTGAGTGGATATAGTATGTCAAAAGAAGCTGGTTCATTGTTACTGAAGGTAAATACTAGCCTAGGGCAGCTAGGTGATGCTGTGGATAGAGCACCAGTGCAGGAGGACCTGAGTTCAAATCTCACCTCAGACACTTGACACTAGCTGTGTGACCTTGGGCAAGTTACTTAACCCCAACTGCTTCATCCTGGGTCATCTCCAGTCATCCTGATGAGTATCTGGTTACTGGATTCAGATGGTTCTGGAGGACAAGTGAGGCTGGTGACCTGCACAGTCCTCCTTCATTCAAAACAAAGTCAAATGCAAGTCATGTCATCATTTCTCTGATGGCATGGTCTTCTTTGGCAATGAAGGACAAGCACACACACCAAATACTAGCTTGAATTGTTTTCCTGTCTGGTAGATAATTATTATAGGAATCAAACTCAAAATTGTTTTTATTTGTTTTGAAGAACAAATATGAGGTGGAGGAATACGGAGGCAGAGAAAACTACAAAGAAAACTGCAAATAGCTAATCATTTGCCAGAAAATGTCACTACTGCTTGTTCTTTATATTAGTGTTATCTAGAAGTCAGCAACTGTAATCCTGTCCCTTGCTTCCCATTTTCCTAAATCCACTATTGTCCAAGAGACTCAAAGCCCTTGAAATGGCTTTTTAAGCTAGAAGGGTGATCTAGGTGAGACCAAAGTTTTTGTAGGGGCTTTAACACCAATCCCAGAACCACGGAAGGGACCTAGTGTATTCAGAACAGAAAATTCACTCCTTGCCACAGAAAAGATCAATGGAGCTTACCTTTTTAGACCATAATGAATGGGCAGAATTAATTTTTAAGTGATTTGCCGAGTACACAATCTTATTGCAGTCCTGCAATGGAGAGGTGTGGAAAAAGTACTAGTTTGGGAGTTAGGATGTTTAGTTTCTTCACCTGACTCTCATGAAGGAGTTGTGTGACATTAGGAAAGTCATTTCACTCTTTTAATGCCTATTTCCCTTTCTGTAGAAAGAAGGGATTGGATTAGATTTCTGCCAAGGCTCCTTCTATCTCCAGATTCTTATGGATCTATTGTTCAATGTCTGCCCCTATATAGTTTATAATAATAGTTTCTGGGTTGATAGACATTCTGAGTTAGGAAAGTAGACAAACAGTTGTGTTGTAATGGATTGGGATATGATGGAAAGGTTTCACTTGACTGGAATAGTATACAATGGAATAGGATGAAATGGACATCTACCTGTCCCAGTTATTTCCCTGTGTGTGCTTCAAAAAGAGCTCTCTAATTTTCTCTAATTCCACACAGAGCTTCTTTCACCCACTCCTTCCATTAGAATTTAATTTACAATTTTACCTGTGATTTTAGAAGTCCATTTTGCATCACTCCTATACCATAATCCCATACTCACCTGTTATTTATTTTGGAAAAAAAAACTACTTTCCCCTACTGCTCAGCCCCATCACTTATTAAGAAGGCAATACTCTTCACTCAGACATTGTCTTAATTTTTATTCCTGGAGTAAGACACTTTTTGAGTGGCTTTCATGCTATAATTTTTCAAGGTTGTTTTTTTTTTTGACTGCTTTTTTCCCCTTTTCTGTTTAATTTAGTTTTTTTATAGGGAAACCCACAAATCTTTGGTCAATGCATCCATTATGATTCTTCACAAGGTATCCTGAGAGAAATTTTCTGTTGCACATAATGAGGATAGGACCAGATGTAATTTCCCAGATATTCATTTTCTTTCTTTTTAAATTTTTTTTAGATTTACTTATTTATTTGTAATTTTCAACATTCATTTCCACAAAATTTTGAATTCCAAATTTTCTCTCATCTCTCTCCTTCCTCCACTCTAAGGCTCCATGCATTCTGATTATCCCTTCCCCTAATCTACCCTCCCTTTTACCATACCTCTCCCTTCCCTTATCCCTGTCCCCTCTATTTTCTAATAGGGTAAGATAGATTTGTATACCCCATTACATGCACTTGTTATTTCCAAGTTGTATGTAAAAGTAATTTTTAACATTCATTTTTAAAACTTTGTGTTCCAACTTCTCTCCCTTCCTCCCTCCCCACTCATCCCCACTGAGAAGTCAAGCAACTCAATATAGGTTATACATATGTAGTTTTGCAAAAGACTTCTATAAAAGACATATTGTGAAAGACTAACTATATTTCCCTCTATCCTATCCTGCCCCCCATTTATTCTATTCTCTCTTTAGACCTTGTCCTTCCCCTAAAGTGTTTACTTCTAATTACTCCCTCTTTCCATTTGCCCTCCCTTCTATCATCCCCCCACACCTTACTTATCCCCTTCTCCCCTACTTTCCTGAGGTATAAGATAGATTTTCATACCAAATTGAGTGTACATGTTATTCCCTACTTAAGCCAAATGTAATGAGAGTAAGTTTCACTTTTTTCCTCTTACCTCTTCCCTTTTCCCCTCCATTGGAAAAGCTTTTACTTGCCTCTTTATAAGAGATAGTTTGCCCAATTCCATTTCTCCCTCTTTCCTCCCAATATATCCCTCTCTCACCCCTTAATTTTATGTTTTTAGATGTCAAATCACCCTTTGTCCTCTGTTTATATGTCCCTCCAACTACCCAAATACTGAGAAAAATCTCGAGTTACAAATATTATCTTTCCATGTAGGAACATAAACAGTTCAACTTTAGTATGTCCCTCATGATTTCTCTTTCCCATTTACCTTTTCATACTTCTCTTGATTCTTCTGTTTGAAAGTCAAGTTTTCTATTCAGTTCTGGTCTTCTCATCAAGAATGTTTCAAAGTCCTCTATTTCATTGAATGACCATGTTTTTCCTCTCAAGTATTATAACAGTTTGGTTGAGTAGATGATTCTTGGTTTTAATCCAAGCTCCTTTGACTTCTGCAATATCACATTCCAAACCCTTTGATCCCTTAATGTAGAAACTGCTAGATCTTGTTTTATCTTGATTTTATTTCCACAATACTCAAGTTGCTTCTTCCTGGCTGCTTGCATTATTTTCTCAACCTGAGAACTCTGGAATTTGGCTACAATATATCTAGGCATTTTTCTTTTCAGATCTCTTTCAGGAGGTGATTGATGGATTTTTTCATTTTTTATTTTACCCTCTGTTTTTAGAATATCAGAGCAGTCTTCCTTGTCTAGGCTCTTTCTTTGATCATGGTTTTCAGGTAGTCCCATAATTTATGAATTGTCTCCCCTGGATCTATTTTTCAGGTTAGTTGTTTTTCCAATGAGATATTTCACATTATCTTCTATTTTTCATTCCTTTGCTTTTGTATTATAATTTTTTTATTTTTCATAAAGCCATTAGCTTCTATCTGTTCCATTCTAATCTTTAAGGAATTTTTTCCTTCAGTGAGCTTTTGGATATCCTTTTTCATCTGGTCAATTCTGCTTTTTAGGGCATTCTTCTCCTCATTGACTTTTTGGATTTCTTTTGCGACTTGGGTTAGTCTATTTTTAAAGTGTTATTTTCTTCAGCATTTTTTGGGCCTCCTTTAGCAAGCAGTTGACTCATTTTTCATGATTTTCTTGCATCCCTCTCATTTCTCTTCCCACTTTTTGCTCTGCTTTTCTTACTTGATTTTCAAAATCCTTTTTGAGCTCTTCTATGGTCTGATCCCCTCCAAATCAGTGGGTCAAGGGTTCCAGAAACAGTGGCTGCCGCTGTCCCTGCTGCTGCTGTGGCTGCTGTGGATTCCTCTGCCTCTCTGGTGCTGGGACTGAACCACTGCACTCTCCTGCACTGATCCCACAGGCTTTTCCCACTGACCTTCCAATTTATCCTCAGTGTTTTGGGATCATGAAGTCTAGAAACCACCACAGTTATAAGAGTTTCAGTCTCACCAAGGCCTGCTCAGGTCCTGCCTGTGCCTTCATGGCCTATGCTAGACTGCTCTGTGCCCACTGCATGGTCCAATATACACTTCCCGGTGACATTTTAGGCTATCTTGGGATGGAGATTTGCTTCACTCTTTCATTCTATAGGTTCTGCAGCTCCAGAATTTATTTAGAACCATTTTTTACAGATATTTGACTGGGCTTGGGAGTAGCACTCTAGAAAGTGAGTGCTGTTACTCCTCTCTCCCCAGATATTCATTTTCTAACTAACATATAAAGTAATGTATTTTACTGAGGTTTGACCCTAGTTGACCCTAAGGTCTTTAAAGAAGCTCCATCACCAACCCCAGTGTAACACAAAATGTCATCATCTCCTAGATCAGGGACTATTTTTCCCAGTCATAAACTAGTCCTGGAAGTATGGTGAAAAGGAACATATATGGAGAAAAAAGGGATAGGGTTCAAGTCATGATATGGAACACCCAGAATACTTTGCTGGGGTCAAATCAAAGTATCTTTCATTGTCAAGAAATATGGAGGACTGTGAATGAATTGGGAAATAGGAGCAAAAAGAGTAGTCAAGTTGTTATGGAGGCACCAGAAACACAAAGGAAAAAAGAACCCAAGAAAATGATGCATAATGGCTTCTCATGAAACATTTCCACCTTTGGCAGCATCTTTTTATAATAGTGCCATTCTATGTACACTCTTTCCTTACTCAGATACATAGTCACTGTACTCAATACCTAATGGGTTAGGATACTAATTCAGGGTATCCTGAGAAACCAAAGAAAAGGGATGATCCTAGGTGAACTGACAACTTATGAGACATGATACTTCTTTTAGCATGGTATATTGGTTAAAGTGTTGGATTTGTTGTCAGAAAAACCTGGGTTCAAATAACACCTCTGAAACTTGCTAGCTATGTAACCAGGAACAAGTCATTTCATCTCTCAGAATCTTAGTGTCGTTATGTATCAAATGAAGAAAATAATTACCTTAGACTCTAATTCACAGGGATGTTATGAGATTCAAATAAGAAAAAGTATGTCAATCACTTTGGAAATTTCAAATCATAATAACAATAGTCCATTATTTTTGCTGTTATTATTTGAGGTTTTAAAATTCATAAATGTAATATGATCTAGTTGTTTTTTAAAGCTAAGAGTATCTTTTTCTGGTCCTACCAAGTAGAATTAGTATCAGTTCATCTCTCAGCCTTGGTCCTTACATCTAGAAAAGGAGGATAATAGGACTTGTGAGAAGCAAGTTTAAAAAAAGAGTCCCAAAGAAACCAAGTGTAAAC
>JAQQSK010004100.1:0-85093 GCA_028658325.1 Potorous gilbertii | reverse complement strand
TTCAAGGAATCCACCCATCACTGCCTTAAAGAGATCCAAAAAGAGAAACTCCTAGGAACATTGTGGCCAAATTCCAGAGTTCCCAGGTCAAGGGGAAAATATTGCAAGCAGCTAGAAAGAAACAATTCCAGTATTGTGGAAATACAATCAGAATAACACAAGATCTAGCAGCTTCTGCATTAAGGGATCAAAGGGCGTGGAATAGGATATTCCAGAAGTCAAAGGAACTAGGACTAAAACCAAGAATCACCTACCCAACAAAACTGAATATAATACTTCAGAGGAAAAAATGGTCTTTCAATGAAATTGAGAACTTTCAAGTATTCTTGAAGAAAAGACCAGAGCTGAAAAGAAAATTTGACTTTCAAACACAAGAATGAGAAGCATGAAAAAGTAAACAGCAAAGAGAAGTCATAAGGGACTTACCAAAGTTGAACTGTTTACATTCCTACATGGAAAGACAATATTTGTAACTCTTGAAACTTTTCAATATCTGGGTAATTGGTGGGATTACACATACACACACACACACACACACACACACACACACACTCACACACACCACAGAGTGAATTGAATAGGATGGAATCATATCTTTAAAAAATGAATTTAAGTGGTAAGAGAGAAATGTATTGGGAGGAGAGAGTGAGAAATGGAATGGGGTAAATTATCTTTCATAGAAGAGCCAGGGAGGAGACTTTTTAGTGGAGGGAAAACGGGGGAAGCTGAGAGAAAAACATTAAATTTACTCTCATCACATTTGACTAAAGGAAGCAATAAAATGCACACTCATTTTGGTATGAAAACCTATCTTACAATACAGGATAGCAGGGGAGAAGGGGATAAGGAGGAGGGGGGATGATGGTAGGGAGGACATTGGGAGAAGGGAGAAATTTGAAATCAACACTCTTGGGGAGGGACAGGATCAAAAGAGAGAATAGAAGCAATGGGAGGCAGGATAGGATGGAGGGAAATATAGTCTTATACAACACGACTATTATGGAAATCATTTGCAAAACTACACAAATATGGCCTACATTGAATTGCTTGTCTTTCCAAAAGGAATGGGTGGCGAGGGAGGGATGAAGAGAAGGTGGAATTCAAAGTTTTAGGAACAACTTTTGAGTACTGTTCTTGCTACTAAGAAATAAGAAATACAGGTAATGGGGTATAGAAAATTATTTGGCCTACAGAATAAAAGAGAAGATGGAGACAAGAGAAGGGAGGGATGATAGAAGAGAGGGCAGATTGGTGATAGGGGCAATTAGAATGTTCAGTGCTTTAGGGTGGGGGGAGGGGACAAATGCGGAGAAAATTTGGAACCCCAAATTTTGTGAAAATGAATGTTAAAAGTTAAATAATTTAAAAAAAACAAAAATGAGATCACAAAGAGGCAGACATGACTGAAAATAACTAAATAACAACTACCTCTCCCACGAGCTTTCCATTCAGTCATATTCTGACCTTTTCTCCTGACTAGAGGTCACTACTGCCCATGGAAGCCTGTGTTCAGGGCTTTCTGTCTCTATCTTTTCTCCCCATAGTCATTATCCCTCATGGAGTCTTATGTCCCAAGATGTAAGATGCATTCCTGAAGAAACTCCCCACCCTCAACAATTTAATTTCTCCCAAGAAAATAATTTGAAGGTACTTTCCATGCTGCTTGATCCAGAGGATATTTTGTGGTTTTTGACCCTGGTGCTAAAATGGCTAGTCATTGCTCTAACTGTTCCCACCTTCCTAGAATACTTTCCCACTTCTTTTGTGCATTACTACACACTAGCTCTCCCTTCAAGGTCAAGCCAAATTTCCCCCTCATATATGAAGCCTTCCTTTTCTACTCCAGTCTCAATATCAATTTCTCCCATCTTTAAAAGTTACAATTAAGTTCTAGATGCTTGGGGACAGACAGTTATGAAAAAACATAAAAAGAGTGATATGACCTGAAAAGTTAGGAGAAGACTTCACAGGCAAGTAAGAATCAACATGAACTAGAGCAAGCAGAGACCAGACTTAAACATTTAAACTGTTATGCTTTAAATGTGAAATCAAGCAGGAGAAACTGCTTATAGAGAATAGTAGAAAACCTATGGTAGAAAGCAAATTTACTCCTATTAGATCCAAAGGCCATTCCCAAAGAACAGTAAAAGTTTTGACCGATGGCAGTATTATTGAATTAAGTGTACATCTTCCCAAACTGGCTACTTCAAAAGGGATAATTCATTTGGAAAAATAAATTCCAATGTATGGCCTAAAAGAACATTCTCATTGCTGAATACTCTCATTGCTTCCCACACTTGGGATACAAATTCCATTTCTGGACATTTCTGGTTCCACATCACAAACAAATTCGGCAACCAAAAGCTTCCCTAAAAGAGCAAAGGAAAGAGGATAGGACCTAGAGATGAAAGATGGAAATTCAGTTGACATCAGTGACAGAGCAGTAGCCATGGATGTCCTTGGACATGACACTTTTAAATTCTTCATGGTTTCCAAATTAAGAAATAGCATATGGAGACTCAGAATCATATACTTTCCACCCATATCCAGCCCAGCAATGCTCAGGCTTTCATCCAAATGAAATCTGGTAGTCTGCTCACCACAATGAGCTTGTCTTTCTTTACAGACAGAATTATCACAAGGACACCAAATAGTTTTTTCAAGTTTGAAATAACAGTTCCTAAGCAAAATCAGATACACAATATCTTTGAATTCAACAACTCTGATCCAAATTGCTCTCTCTCCCTTCATGGAACTCGGGCTACACACACCAGGACTTGATTCTGCTAATTGTGACATTGTTTCAAGTCTGTGAGCCTTGTCTCCTCAATAAAACATGGTGAATCATAAAAGTATCTCATGTATATTACTCTTAGAAAGGCAGCAAGGCATAGTACAAAGAAAGATAGCCTCAGGAGAGCCAGGGTTAAAGTCTTCTCTGACACATACTGACTATGTGAACCAGGGCACATCATTTTTATTCATAACCATTCATTTGATCACATCATTCTTTGCCTAAGTTTATGTTTCAAAAAAGGTACAAATCAGCATTTGTAAAGAAAATTTCTTATTCAGAGCTCCCTATACCTACGAAATCATAGGTCCATTTAGAATCTCTATGATCTTACCTATAATTTTAAGGTTCATAAGAAACCTTCACTACAATCTTATAAGAGGAAGTAATATATTAACATTATCCCCATTCTATAGATGAGGAAAGTGAGGCTATGAGATCAATGATTTTTAATAGTTATTTATACAACTAGTGAGTTTCTCAGGTAATATTTGAAACCAGGTCTCTTGACCCAAGACTCTATTCTTTTCTTCTATACAGTACTATGTCTGAGGAAAGGTCCACTATAACCAGCTTCCTAATAATAACCGATACTAGTAAGGTCTTAAAGTTTGCAAGATATTTTATAAATATATTCTCTCATTTGATCCTCCCAGGAATTCTGTAAGGGTAGGCACCAGAAATATTATTATTTCCATTTTGCTGATGAGGAAACTGAGGCTCCAAGAAGGTAAGTGACTTGCCCAGCATTATACAACTAATAAGCAGAAAAAGTAAGATTTTTTTTTTACATTCAGGGGAAGATTCAGATCCTCCTAACTCCAAAACACTTGTTTATAGGCACATTGAATTGGATTTTTAACATTTTAGTTTAAGTACTTATTGACATAGAGGTACAATTAACATTATTGAGACATTTCAATATGATTTTGATGGCAGCATGCCCTGGACTCATTGGACCAGAAAAAGTAACAGGAAAGGCTGGTATGGGATGCCAAGATGAAGTTGGGGTGAGACTGTGAAAGAGAAGAAAACGAGAGAAGCTCATGGCCACATAGAGCCATGCCTCCTCCAACCTCATCTTATGAATATTGAAAGTTGAGACCAGTCCAGCATGCAGTGCGCAGATCACCCCAGCATGCAGTATGAAAACCAGTGCGCATGCAACACTAGAGCAGCAGGGACAGGACCCGGAATAGACTTCAGGGCACAACCAGCAGCAGTTCCCAGATTGCTCAACCCACAAACATCATAGACAACTTCAAAGGTGAGTGGGAGGGCTCTTTCACCCAGGAGAGGGAGTGTGGTCTGGACCTCTTGCAACAGGTACTGCAGCTGCTGTTTTTGGAGCCCTCCACCTAGATGCCCAGGGGGGAGTTGAACAGCTGATATGAATCTCAGCCCTAAGTGGCAGCCTTGGGAGACTACCACCTAAAGCCCTTGGGAGAATTGAGTCACTGATCTGATTCTCAGCCCTGAGCTCCAAACAGGGGTGAGGAAGATCACTGAGAGTGGAGCTGGAGGCAGTTGTGGTGAGGGAATTCCAACTGCAGATTCTGGGCAGAATGGTTTCTGGTGGACAGAAGAGGAGCAAAGTCCTCTCCCTTGATTGTTCCACCTTGGAGGAGCTGAGAACTTACAGGTGCCCAGGTTATGCCCTCCTCTTGACAAAGGACTCAAAAGTCAAGTGACTGACTGGGAAAATACTCAAAAAAGGGAGAAAAAGTAAGAGTATAGATGGTACCGTTCTTGGTGAACAGGTATTTTCTTCCATCCTTTCAAATGAGGAAGAACAAAGCATACTATCACAGGAAGACATAAAAGTCAAGGCTTCTGCATCTAAAACCTCCAAAATAAATATGCAATGGCCTCAGGCCATGAAAGAGTTCAAAAAGAATTTTGAAAATCAAAGTAAGAGAGGTGGAGGAAAAATTGGGAAGAGTAATGAGAGTGATGCAAGAAAATCATGAAAAACAGGTCAATAGCTTGCTAAAGGAGACCCAAAAAAATGCTGAAGAAAATAACACCTTGAAAAATAGGGTAATTCAATTGGAAAAAGAGGTCCAAAAAGACAATGAGGAGAAGAATGCTTTCAAAAGCAGAATTAGCTAAATGGAAAAGGAGGTTCAAAAGAACAAAATAGATCTTTAAAAATTAGAATGGAGCAGATGTAAACTAATGACTTCATGAGAAACCAAGAAATTACAAAACAAAACCAAAAAAATGAAAAATTAGAAGATAATGTGAAATACCTCATTGGAAAAACAACTGACCTGGAAAATAGATCCAGGAGAGACAATTTAAAAATTACATGACTACTTGAAAGCCATGATCAAAAAAAGAGCTTAGACATCATTTTTCATGAAATTGTCAAGGAAAACTGCCCTGATATTCTAGAACCAGAGAGTGAAATAGAAATTGAAAGAATCCACCAATCACCTCTTGAAAGAGACCCCCTAAAGTAAACTCCTAGGAATATTTTAGCCAAATTTCAGAGTACCCAGGTCAAGGAGAAAATATTGCAAGCAACCAGAAAGAAGCAATTCAAGTACTGTTGAAACACAATCAGGATAGCACAAGATTTAGCAGCTTTTACACTGGGGGATTTCAGGTCTTGGAATATGATGTTCAAGAGGTCAAAGGAGGTAGGATTAAAACCAAGAAATCATCTGCCCAGCAAAACTGAATATAATACTTCAGGTGAAAAAAAGGTCTTTCAATGAAATAGAGGATTTTCAAATATTCTTGATGAAAAAACCAGAGCTGAATAGAAAAGTTTATTTTCAAATACAAGAATCAAGAGAAGCACGAAAAGTTAAACAGGAAAGAGAAATCATAAAGGACTTTCTAAAGCTGAACTGTTTACATTCCTACATGGAAAGATAATATTTGTAATTCTTGAGACTTTTCTCAGTATTTGAGTATTTGGAGGAATTATACACACACACACACACACACACACACACACACACACATATATATATATATATATATATATATATATATATATATATATAGAGAGAGAGAGAGAGAGAGAGAGAGACAGCACAAAGTGAGTTGAATAAGAAGGGATGATACCTAAAAAAAAAAAATAAAATTGAAGTTTGAGAGAGGAACATATTGGGAGAAGAAAGGGAGAAATGGAATGAGGCAAATTATCATTCATAAAGGAGGCAAGAAAAAGCTTTTCAATGGAGAAGAAAAGGGAGGAGGTAAGAGGGGAAAAAGGAAGCTTACTCTCTTCACATTTGCTTTAAGGAGGGAATGACGTTCACTTAGTTTGGTATGAAAGTATATCTTGCACTACAGAAGGGTAGGGAAGAAGGGGACAAGTGGGGTGAGGGAGATGATGGAAGGGAAGGCAAATGGGACAAGTAAGTAACCAGATGTAAACACTTTTGGGGAGGGACAAGGTCAAAAGAGAGAATAGAATAAATGAGGGGCAGGATAGGGGAAATATAGTTAGTCTTATGCAACATGACTATTTTGGAAGTCTTTTGCAAAACTACACATATACAGTCTATGTTGAATTGTTTTCCTTCTCAGTGAGGATGGGTGGGGAGGGAGAAAGGGAGAGAAGTGAGAATTCAAAGTATTAGGAATGAATGTTGAGAATTGTTTTTGCATACAACTGGGAAATAAGAAATACAGATAATGGGGTATAGAAATCTATCTTTCCCTAGAAGTAAAGAGAAAAGAAGGGAATAAGGGAAGGGAAGGGTCTGATAGAAAGGAGGGCATGTTGAAGGAAGGGATAATCAGAATGCAAGGTGTTATGGGGTGAAGGAAGAGGAGAGATGTGGAGAAAATTTGGAACTCAAAATTTTGTGGAAATGAATGTTGAAAACTAAAAAATAAATAAATAAACATTGAAAAATTTTTAAAAAATGAATATTGAAAGTCTTAATTCCTATCCTCTCCTGAACTTTGGCAGCCCTCTCAGACAGTATCACAAAAGGAGTCCTTGCTTATTTCTAAAATATATAGAAAACTGAGTCAAATTTACAAGAATACAAGCCATTTCCCAATTGATAAATGGTAGATATGAACAAGTAGTTTTCAGAGGAAGAAATTAAAATTATTTATAGTCATATAAAAAATGCTCTAAATCAGTATTGATTAAAAAGATGCAAATCAAAACAACTCTGAGGGCTGTATTCCAAAGAGATCATAAAAATGAGAAAAGGATCAACATGAACAAAAATATTTATAGCAGCTCTTTTTGTGGTGACCAAGAATTGGAAATCAAGGGGATGCCCATCAATTGGAGAATGGCTGAACAAGTTGTTGTATATGAAAGTAATGGAACATTATTGTAGTATGAGAAATGATGAATGGGCAGACTTGAAAAAAACCTGGAAAGATTTATATGAACTGATGCTGAATGGAGTAAGCAGAACCAGGAGAAGATTATACACAGTAACAGCCACAGTGTGAGAACTGTTTTGGATAGACAGAAATGCAAGGACCTAAAACATTTTCAAAGGACTCATGATGCAAAATGCCATCCACATCCAAAGAAAGAATTACAGTCAGAATGCAGAATGAACTAGACTATTTTCTCCTTTGCTATGTTTTGTTTTGATTTGTTTTTCTCATAGTTTCTCCCATTTTGTTTTAATTCTTCTATGTAACATGACTAATGTGAAAATATGTTTAATAGGAATGTGTGTGTAGAACTCATATAACATTATATGGGGAGAGAGGTAGGAGGGAAAGGGACAAATTTAGAACTAATGGAAGTGATTGTTGAAAACTGAAAACAAATTAATAAATTTGGGCAGGAGGAGAAAGAAAAGGATCCAAGTCCTCCTTTCATAAACCAGATTATCCAATAAAACAAAGCAGCCATCTTTTACTTACCTGTGGGTATTTTCAGCTTTGTTGAGATAATCAGGAAAATTTGACATTCCACTGGTGATCTGGAATGGTGTTGGGCATCAGATAGAAAAAGAAACTGAGGTGAAGCACATCTTATGTGCTTTAAGTCATTACAAGTGCCTGGCTCTTTCACACTCTGATACAGACTCTATTCATTTTCTGGGTCAATGATCTTATTTGTGGGTATATGTTTTCAATTCAATTTATCAAATACTTGCTGAGTATTCAGCCATATAATCTTGGGATACAACAGAAATAGAAAACATTCAAAATTGATAAGGTTGAGCGAGGCAAGAATGAAAGAAAAATGTAGGAAACAATGCTAGTGTACATAAAACCATTAGAAAATATTACAAAATTATATAATGTATCCCAAAATCTTAGTTCAATTTAAAGCTTGTAGCTTTAATGGTTTAATATTATAATAATATACTATAATATAATTATAATAATATCTGCACTAAGATTGTGGGACACCCTGTATATAATGGGATCTACATTATAGGGAAGGAACAGGGAACAGTGTATGCTATTCTGAACCCTGGGTTGGGGAGGAAAGGGAATGTCCTAAGGGACCCCTGAACCCGTTGTTAATAAACTGATTTAATTCAGTTCAACAAAAATTTATCCTATGTTCTCTATGTACATGCAACGCCCTATGCTAGGGAGTAGAGATACAAAGAAAAATAAATAGTCCTTATCCCCAAAGGGGTTGTGCTCTCTGGCAATAAAAAATGTTCAAGGGACATAATTTCTGGTTAATTTCATCATTTCATTAATAAGGCCAGAACATTGATTAATAAAAGGATGGTCATTTGGCTGCCCTCCCTAGACCAAAGACAAGCATTGGCTGACTCATGGTTTGTATACTCTTTGAAGGGTAAGTGTTCCTCAGGGTAGAAATCAATTCTGATCAATTAAAAATTAATGAGAGAATGAATATTACAATGAGGGACTGAGAATCACATCAGGTTACCCTTGGATAGAGAGACTATTTCTGTACCCAGACCAACCCCAGCCTTGGGCAACTGAGACAAAAGGGTCTGTCTCCAGCCCTAATTTGATTGAATGGAATTCATCTTAAACCAGAGATCCCTTGTCAGGTTGGGTGGTTCTGATAGAGAAGGTTAACTCATCCTTCAAAGATGAAGTTCTTCAAAGTAGAAAAAGGGGGAACCCTGAACCTCCCCAAATCATTACTTACTAATAGCCATTTGTCCTCCTTTCTATCTATTGTCTATTGATTGTAATTAGGGGATGGAGGACTCTCCGGGATCATCCCAAGATACATGGGTTTCTTAGATGCTGCTGCTGACTTGGATGGACACTTCTCTATGGCTTCATTTAGAGTAGTAAAAGTAAAACATGACTGGGTTTCTAGCTTGGTTCTAAGTGATGAAAGAAATAAACACAGAAGTTATATAAATATAACATGCTAAAGTGAGACATAGAAGAGATCTCAGAAATTAACAGGCCCATAGAGGTAAGTTAACCTCCCCGCATCACACAGGTAGTAAATGAAAAGACCAAGACTTGAGCCAGAGTCTTTAACAATGAATCCAGTTCTCTTTAGATTTTATCAGGTCATACAGATATCCATGCTCTTCCTTAATGTTATTTAGTTAGTATAGTGGAAAGTATTAGATATAGACTAAGGATAATTCATACATATCTCCAAATTCTAATTTTATAATCTGTAAACTGTGCATAATAATGGCCATACCACCTACCTCACAGGATTGTATAAGTAAAGTGTTTGTTAGATGGTAGATATAAGATGGGTTCCTTGGGAAGTTATTTATGGTGCCTGCCTCTTTGCCATAGATCTATTAAAGAAGATTACAGGTTCATGAATTTTAAAAAAAATTTGATAATTGTGTCTCAGCATAGTTGGTTTCCTTTGCAAACCTATGTTTGATATATGCTATACATTTAAAAAACATTATTATGAGAAGGTGTTCATAGATTCTACCAGGCTGCCAAAGGGATGGTTAAAATACAAAAAATGTTAAGAACCCCTGCACTCAAGGTTGTGCTGGAAAATGTTTTGCATTTACATTTACATTACTCTCACATAACACACTTAAGAGTTTAATTTTCTCTATCACTTTCTTAAGTCTAGACAGATAACAAAAGAGTAAATGAAACTTTGATTTGCAGCATTAGTGATTTCTGAGTTGTAAATGTTCACAATACCAATTTAAAAATTTGGCTCTTAGAAGCCCTCATCAGTTCTTTCCAGTACACCTGTGCCAACAGTAGAGGAAACAATGTCATTGTGCCTTTTCTGTAGGGATCATCTTTTTGCCACTGAAAGAAAGAATGAGTCCAAGGGAGGTTCCTAAGGTGACAATAAATGCTTGAATTTAATTCAAAAATCATGGCCAAGGATAAAAGAAAAAGAATGGTGTCAAGTAGATTTGGTTTGTTTTGAAAGACACTATTCTTCTGAAGCAACCTATACTTTTATTTCCCTCAAAACCTCCAAATAATTCTCTTCTTCTGGAGAGAATTTGGCTGGGAATTTCGGACTAGATTAAAAATAAAAAATCAAAACAAAAATAAAACGTGAAGTAGACACAGTGGAGCCTATAATAGATCTCTGTGGAGACTCAAGTACTCAGTTTTTATGGAAGGTGGCATTCAGAATGGAAATCAGACCAGCAGAAGTGAGACTTAGGTCTTTTGAGGACAAAGAATGGACAGGAGACCCTTCACTACTCCACGAACACTTTGAGGCAGCAGATCATGTAATAGAGTAGGAGTACATGATCTGTACACTACCTTGCTGAGGGTTGGCTTCCCTTCTTCCTTCTAATGTTCTTGGACTAGATTTTGGGTGGCCATTGGGATAGTGGCATAAATGGACAACAACCAGGAGTATATGGGAAGTATTGAGAATATAACAAATGGTGCCTAACAATCATGATGCCAAGTGAGTGAAACATCCAGAGAGGCCAACACTAAATAGAAAGTACCTGATCCTAGAGAAGAGACAGAGACAATAGCATTAAAGAGGGAGGGTCTTGAGTTGCTGAGACAGACAACTTTTATAAATTTCATCAAGCTGGGAATCTAAGAGGAAAGACAGAGCCTCCGTCATAACTTTGTGCTTTCTTTTGTTTATGATCTTTTTACCTGGGGCTGAGGGAAGAGGGGAGAAGAGATAAACCCATTTCCTTTGATTCCTTATATTGTGTGGTGGATGCACATGATTCAAGAATTTTCTGAAATATCCTGGATATTCTGGTAGACAAGTGGAAGGAGTTTTAGGAGATGGTAAGAGGTACATGTCTTCATACAGGAATGTTGACCATTCATTTAACTTTATGGTATGTACATTAAATTATGTAGTCACATTCTTTATATCTACGAATGGGGGAATGGGACAGGGCAGGAGAGGTGCATTGAAAGGAGAGAAGTAAAGCCAAACAATCAGAATAGGAATACATTTGCTCTGTATAGCCCATAGATTTTATATTTTAAAATTTTGAGTAAGACTATATATAATTCCTTAGATTAATTTCTAACAGACAGCAAAGGTTGATACAAACTGTTAGTGCCATCACCAATGTCAAATGTAAGGTTTGGCAGTAGGGTGTATATTCTATATGCCTGCACATTCAATGCCCTCTGGTGGCCAATGGGGATACCACAGGTTTTAGGAGGACTGTTTCCAGCATTTGCCCCATGACTGCCCCAGTCCCTATACCCAGAGACAGAAGTTAACAAATCTGGGGTTCTGTGGCTGAAATAAAAGTGTCACTTGGTGTGTAACAAATACATTCCAATCTCTTGCTAGAAGAGTAATACAGGGACTTAAGGAATATATCACTGAGTCCCTGAGCCACAGGAGCAGATTTTAACCCCTGTATTGGACCAGAGCTGTAAGGTTCAAAATAGTTAACCTCTCTTTTCTTATAATTTTCTCTTTATTTCTCACCTCTTCTTCCCACTTAAGAGCCTTTCTTCACTCCCATATTAGTTTTAGACAAAAAAAAATCTGCTATTAGACATTTAAATATCAATATGACTATGAATGTACTTTTCATTTATGACTTATTTATGATGGTGAAATAAAGGATTAAATCCCTATTAAAGGAATTTCAATCATTAGCCAACACATGAATATGGTAATTTTGTGTGTGTGAAAGAATTTTTCCATATTCCTTTGAAGTGACACATAAAGGAAGCTGCCCATTCTAGAGGACCCACCATACGCATTAACAGAACTTTTATTTTTGGGCCATTCATAGATGGAGTGAGAAGGAGAAGGGTTGTGCCCTTCTTGGTCTTCTTACTTGGTCTGTATTCATTTCTCTGCACCATGTTCATTTTGCTTTAAATATTTTTTTCTGCTAAATGGTGAAAGGAGAATTTTCTTTGCTCAGATTTGTTACAAGGGACACACTATGTTTGGCATTTAAACAAATGGCAAAATGCACAGTAGAGATGATTAAGTTTGACAAGTGAACTTCACAATTTTGCCCCAGTTCTCTTAGTCACGAGGCTGATTTTGATCAGAATAAATAACTGACAACTCAGATGTAGAATCCCTCAGTCTCCTACATTCTTCCATCAACAGGTCCCCCTGTATACCACTTCAATACCAAGACAGAGTCAGCCTTATAAGAAAGCAGAGTAGATAGCTGCCTTGATGTCAAGATCTGGAAGATATGGCAAAGGTACCATACTTGGTCAAAAATATCTCGGAATTTTGGAACTGAAAAGTACCTTAGATTTTTACTCCAAATCCCCTAATTTTATAAATTAATATTATATTGGTGCCTTTTGTTTTTATGTCATATTGGTTTACTGATACAAAGCTCTCCCCTACCTTGCAACACAGAAAGAGTAAAACACAATAAATCAGCCTAACAACAACAGTTGATGCTGTGTACAATGTTCTGTGTCCATTGTATTGCATTTCTACACAGGAAGTGTATCTCATCGTTTGTTTTACTGTACAATAAATTGTAGACCAGTCACCTTTTAATGTTTTGTATTTATATTATTCATAGTCAATACATATATTGTTCTTCCAATTTTGATAACTTCACTCTGCATCAGTTCATATACGTATTCCCATGTTTCTCTGTAATTTTACAGAAAACTGGAATTTAGAAGTAAAACAGTGTGATAAAAATTGAGCAATTAATGGCATAACCATGACTTAAATGCAAGTCTCTAGATTATTAATCTTTTTGACTCATGCACCAACTCCACAGACTTATCACTGATGTCAATACTGCTATTTCTAACACATTGTACAGATTAGGGGTGTAGACCCCCACCACCTGGAAAACTCATATAAAATCTTTGACCCTTTCTTCATACCAGAAAAGAAGTCTGAATTATTATGCTACTAAAAGATAAAATAGGTTGATATTATATAATGCTATACATATATTTGATGCATTTCTGAGTTTCTAAGCTTTTTTTCTGTGTTGTCTGTTGGCCTTCACTGTTGTCTATGATTTCTGCAAAACATCCAAAAAATTCCCACTTCTTATGCTGACCTGTGATATATCAAAACTGCTGTGGAGAAAATTGCTGTGTGGAAGGGATAAGTATAATTCCATTTGATATTCATTGCTTTGCATTTGAGTATTCAAGGTCCCTATTAAAAGCAAACGTCTCTTGAAAAGTTAATATACTGAACCATTTTCAGTCACATTAGGATGAATTAGTTCATCTAATTCTTTTCAAAAGTCCAAGATATATGACAACAGATTTTGATCACTTAGATGACAGGTTTTCCTGGGGTAGCTAAGAGGCAGTATAAGGGCATTTGATATGCCTATATATAGTATACTACAAGGAAGAAGCAGGCAGGGAGTAAGAGATTCTCTGAACATTTGAGCTATGGTGTTCTTCTTGCTCTTAGATATATAAAAGTCAAGCTTTATAGAATAGTGTGCAAAGATGGCTTCCAGCAAGTATCCCATACTGACATTTGGTTAGTGCTGGAAGCAACCTTGGAGAACATCTAGCTTAACCCTTTGTTGCAAACGAAGAGACTAAGACCCAGAAGAGGAAAGTGACTTGCTTAACTTCAGGTAGTGTCAAAAAATGAAATTCAATTCAGGTCTCCTGACTTTATCCAAAGATTTACCCACTTCATCCCTAATCCTGCTGTTTGAAAGACTATAAAAAGCCAGAAAATGTGCCAGATTGAAAATTCCTTAAAACCCAAACTGATTTGTACCAATATTTCAAATCTACTATGCTTGTAGTACCCGTTTTGTAGGGTTGCAGTGAAGACCAAATAAGCTATCTGTAAAACACTTAGAATGCCTGGCACTTAGTAGAAGCTTAATAAATGTTTGTTAAAATGCACCCCACCACCACCACCCAGACTTTAAATTTTATGTGACATTTGTCTTGAAATGTTTAAGCATAATATTCCAAATGCTGTCTAACCTATACAAAATATAAGATTATTAATTCTCTAGATTTTTGCTTTATATTTTACTATTGTAACCTAAGTTTATCCTTTTTATCAGCTATATCACTATATTTAAATATCAAGAACTTATTACAAAAAACAAAAATTCTTGGATTATTGCTTCAGAATTAGCACATTCTCTAGCTTTATGCAACTTATTTTCTGAATCAAAATGAAAGATTTTACCCTTATCCATGTTATGGGTAATTTAACTCAGAGGTCTTCATACAGAGGAAGAGAGTATGTGGGTAGACGATTAGAGTAACTAGTAAGTAAATCCATAAGGGCAGCTGCTTCCAGCTCCTAAGAAATTTTACCAATATTTGTATAAATATAGGATTTATATGATTTTCTCAAGGTAGGAATTGGTGAATTTACTTGAAGGTGCATGTCCCTTTGTTTACTTGATTCTAAAACTTAATATCCTCTAAAATCTGAAAGCTATCCTTAGGTTGGAGTCATACTTCTGGGTAAAAGCAAATTGTTGGGAGCAATTCAATCTCTCTCCTTCCCTAAGCCAGTCATAGGTCAGGAGAATCTTCAAAGCAGAAATGAAGCAGGTCTCACATTCACATTTTCCATTCCTATAGGGGTATTTTAACACGGTTTATACATTATTCAATATACCTTATAGTTAGGATAACTGGCTCAAAATTTAATGATTATTGTATGAAAACCCAAACCTGATTAGCACAATTCATGGAAAATAATTTATTTTACTTTGTTAATTTAAGCCCATCAGTCTACTCTGTCATGATGATATTAAATCTTGATTCTATCAGGCATGTTATTTCTGTTTTTTGTTTTCTGTTATTTTCACATTTGATGAGTATCTCTTCTATATTTTCATTTGAGTTATTGATAATGCGATTCAACAGAACCTTATAACGTATTGTTAGAGACCTCCCTACATTATGAAAGTAGTTTCAAAATTAATACACTTTGGGTACACCTATTGAAACATACTGGAATACAGACAGCTTTGCCATCATCAGCATCAGCAGCATTCTTAATTTTATCCAGGATACCATGAGGTTACCTGGTAAAATGCCTCGTTGAAATCAAGATGGTTTATGTCATTTTCTTGATCTTCCAGTCTAGTAATACTATGTAAAAAAGGAAATGAGTGCAATTTAACAAATCTTCATGAACCCATACTGGGTTTTAGTGATTGCCTTCCCTGCTAGTAACAATCTGTCTAATAATAGAATCTTCAATTTTAGCAAGGAATGATTGATAAAATTATCAATCTGCAGTATTCAGCAATTCCCTTTTTGAAATTTAAAGTTTTCCTATCTTCACTCTTCTGTTACCTTTCCAGTTATCTAAGATTTTCCTAGAACTTTTAAAAATAATTCTATGATCACATTTGCAAGGTCTTTTGTATAATAGAATGCAATTTGTCTGGGTATGCAAATGTAACTCCTCTTAGAGAAGAAAAGCACCACTTTACAACATTTTCATCTATCTTGTACTTCAATCTTCTCTTTGAAAGAGTTGTTCTACTTGGAAAGAATTTTTTACTTTCACTTCGCTTTTTGTTATTTTATGGAAAGTTCCATTTATTTGTGTATTCTCCAGTGTTTTCAATAAGAATGGGTGTTGTATTTTGTCAAAAACTTTTTCTGCATCTGTTGAGATAATCATGTGGTTTCTGTTAGTTTTATTATTGATATGAGTGATAATGCTAATGGTTTTCCTAATATTGAACCAGCCCTGCATTTCTGGTATAAGTCCTACCTGATCATAATGCATTATTCTCTTGACTAGTTGCTATTTTGTTTTTGTTAAGATCTTATTTAAAATTTTTGCACCTGTATTCATTAGAGAAATTGGTCTATAATTTTCTTTCTCTGTTTTGGCTCTTCCAGGTTTGGGTATCAAAACTATATTTGTATCATAAAAAGAATTTGGAAGGACTCCTTCCCCAATTTTCCCAAATAGTCTGTAATAGTATTGGAATTAACTGCTCTTTAAATGTTTGATAGAATTCACTTGTGAATTCATCTGGCCCTCAAGATTTTTTTCCTAGGGGCTTCATTGATGGCTTGTTCAATTTCTTTTTCTGAGATAGTGCTATTTAAATATTCAACTTCCTCTTCTGTTAGTCTGGGCAATTTGTATCTTTTAAAATAATCATTCATCTCATTTAGATTGTCGAATTTACAGGAACACAGTTGGGCAAAATAATTTATCATTGTTTTAATTTCCTCCTCATTGGAGGTGAGTTCACCCTTTTCATTTCTGATATTGGTAATTTTTTTTTAAAGAAATTGACCAAATCAATCAAATTGACCAAAGGTTTATCAATTTTATCCATTTTTTCATAAAATTAACTCCTAGTTTTATTTATTAGTTCAATAGTTTTCATAATTTCAATTTTATTAATCTCTTCTTTGACTTTCAGTGTTTCTAGTTTGGTATTTACTTAGAGATTTTCCACTTGTTCTTTTTCAGGTTTTTTCAGCTGTATGCCCAATATATTGATCTCCTCTTTCTCTATTTTATTCATATAGGCACTCAGAGATATAAAACTTCCCCTAAGAACTGCTTTTGCTGTATCCTATAAAATTTGGTAGGTTGACTCATTATTTTCATTCTCTTGAATGAAGTAATTGATTGTTTCTATAATTTGTTGTTTAACCCACTCACTCTTTAGGATTAGATTATTTAGTTTCCGATTAGTTTTTGGTTTATGTTTTCATGGCCTTTGATTACATATGATTTTTACTGCATTATAATTGAAGAAGAATGCATTAACTATCTCTGCCTTTCTGCATTGGATTTTGAGGTTTCTATGGCCTAGTACATGGTCAATTTTTGTATATGTGCCATGTACCACTGAGAAAAAAGGTGTATTCCTTTCTATCCCCATTTAATTCTCTCCAGAGATCTATTATATCTACCTTATCCACAGTTCTATTCACCTCCTTAACTTCTTTCTTGTTTATTTTGAGGTTAAGTTTATCAAGTTCAGAGAGGGGGAAGTTGAGGTCCCCCACCAATATAGTTTTGCTATCTATTTCTTCCTATAACGCCCTTAACTTCTGCTTTAAGAATTTGGATGCTATGTCACTTCGAGCATACATGTTTAGTAATGAAATTGCTTCATTGTCTGTGGTGCCTTTTAGCAGGATGTAGTTTCCTTCCTTATCTCTTTTGATTAGATCTATTTCTGCTTTTGCTTTGTCTGAGATTAGGTTTGCTACCCCTGCTTTTTTTTTACATCAGCTGAAGCACAATAAATTTTGCTCCAACCTTTTACCTTTACCCTGTGTGCATCTCCCCTTTTCAAATATGTTTCTTGTAAACAGCATATTGTTGGATTATGGTTCTTAATCCATTCTGCTATCCATCTCTGTTTTATGGGAGAGTCCATCCCATTAACATTCACAGTTATGATTACTATTTATGTCTTTCCCCATCCTCTTTTCCCTTGTTTATGCTTTTAGTTCTCCCTTCTCCCTTCCCTTCCTCAAGAGTTTTAATTTTTGACTATTGCCTCCCTCAGTCTTCCCTCCCTTCTTTCAGCCTCCCTCCTTTTTAATCCCCTTTTCTCTTACTACTTCTTCCCTCCCTTTTAGCTTCTCCTCCCTTTTCTTTCCCCCCTTCCCCTCCTATTGCCTATAGAGCTCCTTGTATTTCTGTACTTAACTGAGTTTATTGTTCCCTATTTGAATCCAATCAGATGAGAGTACCTCTCAAACAATACTCATCTCCCTCCCCTCTTTTCCTCTACTGTGATATATTTTTGTGCCACTTCTTGTGATGGAATTTACTTTTTTTCTGTCTCCTCCTTTCCACATCTCCCATCACAATCCCTTTGCACCCTTAAATTACATTTGTTATTATCACATCATTTAATTTATACCCTCTTTCTTTATCTATGTATATCTATTTTACATTTCATAATAAAATAAATAATTCTCAAAATTAACAAGTATCATCTTCCATTATAGGGATATAAAGAGTTTGTCTATATTGTGTAACAAGTTTTTATTTTCCCTGTTTATCTTTTTATGCCTCTCCTTAGACCTGCATTTGAAGATCAAATTTTCTATTGAGTTCTAGCCTTTTCATCAGGAAGGTCTGGAAATCTCTTATTTCATTGAATATCCATCTCTTTGCCTGAAATATTACATTCAACTTTGCTGGGTAATTAATCCTCGGTTGTAGTCCCAGGTCCTTTGCCTTATGGAATGTTGTATTCCAATTCCTTCAATATTTTAATGTAAAAGCTGCAAGGTCCTGTGTGATCCTAACTGTAGCTCCTCAATATTTGAGTTGTTTCTTTCTGTCTGACTGCAGTATTTTCTCCTTCACTTGATAGTTCTGGAGTGTGGCAACGATATTCCTTGGTGTTTTTAGTCTGGGAGTCCCTTTCAGTAGGTGAATGGTGGACTTTTTCAATGACTATTTTGCCCTCTGCATCCAGGACTTCTGGGCAACTTTCCTTGATGATATCTTGGATGATATTCTCCAGGCTCTTTTTTTCATCATGGCTTTCTGGTAGCCCAATAATCCTTAGATTTTCTCTCCTGTATCTATTTTCCAGGTCAGTTGTTTTTCCAATTAGATATTTTATATTTTCTTCTATCTTCTTGTTCTTTAGATTATGTTTGATTGATTCTTGACGTCTCATAGATTCATTAGCTTCTACTTGCCTGATTCTATTTTTTATAAAATTATTTTCTTCAGTTAACTTTTGAATCTCCTTTTCCATCTGTCGAATTGTTCCTTTTAAGGAGTTATTTTTGCCAGTTAAGTTTTGTATTTCCTTTTCCATTTGTCCAGTTTTCCTTTTTAAGGAGCTGTTCTCTCCAATGAATTCTTTCTTATTTTTAAAATCTTTGGCCAATTTTTCTTCTATTTCTCTAATTTGAGTTTTAAAATCCTTCCAGAACTCTTCCAAGAAGGTTCTTTGTGCTTCCAACCAGTTCATATTCCCTTCTGAAGTTTCAGATGGGAGTACAGTCTCAATGCTGACTTCTTTGGTATTTGTGTTTTGGTCCTTGTCCCCATAGAAAGATTCTATGGTCTTTTCTTTTCTGCTTTGTTGTTTACTCGTGATAATAACCCTTTCCCTGGCTTTTAAGGTAGATCTCTGTGTCTGTGGCACAGGGAGCTCTTTCCCACAGTTCTTGTGCCTAAAACTTGTGGCTTTGTATCTTGTGGCTTCTGGTTCTTTCACCTAGAAATTAAATGCTGCAGCTTATCTGGCGCTGAGCTGGCTGGTGTTTGACAGAAGGGACCAATTAGGTCCTTTTCCCTGCAGTTACCCTGGAGGTAAATTGTTAAGTGTGGGAGGAGGGTTGGTCTGGACGCCAAAGGCTCCTCTGCTGAGCTAGAGTATAGGCAAACACAGCTGTCTGCGTTAAGTGTCTTCCTGTGTCCACTGAGCTGAGAAATGCCTGGGGTCCTAGTGTTGGCAGTTGTTAGCTTTACCCCACTGGGGTTCAGGATCTTCTCCTGGTTTGTTGAGGTGGGGCTGTCCAGGAGAGCTCTGATCCTGTACTGGTTGCCTTTGACCACAGCAATAGGAACTCTCCTTAACGATCTTTCTAGCTTCCTGGGCTGAGAGTCTGTTTACCCCTTCTGCTGCTCCCACTGTTCCAGGGTTTTTTTTCTGGGGAGATAATCTCTGGTTTGGTCAAGGTCAACAAGGGAAGAGAGATCGCAATTACCAATCACTCTGCCACCTTGGCTCTTGGAACTGGAAATCTCTTCTTGTTACTTCAAAAAAAAAAAGGAAATAGGAATTGATAAGATTTGCCTTCTTTTGGTCAATAATTCTTTAATACTATCCCATTTACCAAACAGTTGGTCTAATTTTTCATTCTTCATTTGCCAATAGTTTGATGGATGTGTAACCACACTGATGTGGGTATTTTTGCTGCCAGTCAGATTACAATCTGTGTCTTCCACATACTATACAACTCTTGTATTTGGCCTTCTACAAATTCTCCACAGAACATTGTTCTAAAGGATCCATTTCTGTAATAGTTCATATATGGCAGTATAACACTTGAGCAATACTTTTGGTGTCTCTTCCTTAATCAGCTCACTAATTTTGTATCTTTTATCTAATCAACTTTCCTCTTTTTGTAGTCAAGTATATCCTTAAATTTTTATATCACTTCTTGAATGAAAGTCATCATTGTTAATATTCTGTAGAATATTATACCTACCTTTCTTACCTAATAAGTAATATATGAATCTCTTGAAACTTTAGTGTTTTAAACATAATTTAAAAAATAAATTTCAGCTATATTGCATCACCTGGAGTATATTAATATTGAAAATAGAGTGGTTTGTTTCATGATGTAGCTTGGAATCACTGAAATTGTTCAAGTCTTCCAAATATTATCCTGGATGTCTTGATGGACTCATTTCTGAATATATCTATTAAAAACCATTTTGGGGGCCTATTTTAGTTATGTGTCCCTCGTTCCATTTCATATGCATGTTCTTCTAAAATCTAAGGCTATTAGAGACCTACCAGTAAAAGGTAATTGTTTTTAACATTTACCCTTTTTTCTTTACCTTGGGACAATAGTTTAGACAAAATTTTAATTTACATATTCCCTGTCTCTTGAGTTCAATTCTCTTATCTAAATCTCTGGCAATATGATCATAGCTATCTTTGATTGAACTACTTACAACCTGATTTCCTGAAGTCTAGGATAGACGTATGACTCAAGGCAAAATCTTCCACCTTTGAAATTTAATGTTCCAAGATGACATGGTCACCTTCTTTCAAGGTTCCCACATTACTTGACAGTTTATCCTCATAATAATTAAGTCCAGAGGGGAAAAGAAGAAGAGAGAAAGAAAGAGAATAAGCAGTTATATAGTGTTCACTATGTGCCAGGCAAGATGCCAAGCACTCTACAAATATTATTTCATTTTGTCCTTACAACAACTTTCTTATTATCCCACTTTACAGTTAAGGTTACTGAGGAGAAAGTCCTACCATAAGTCTCTATTGTGTTTAACTATTACAATTGTTAGCATCCTATTTACATTTTTACACATCTCCATTTCTTGAAGTATCATATTTTAATTGTCTGGTAACATGATGGAGTAGAAAAAGTTCAGTTTAGCTCTCCCAACATTCAGGAGTTCCCAAGCCAGAGATGGTAAGGAATAGTATAGCCAAATTCCAGAGCTACAAAATCAAGGAAAAAATATTTCAATCAGCCCGGAAGAAACAGTTCAAGTATCATGGAGACATGGGCAGAATAACAAAAGATTTATCAACTTCTGTATTAAAGGATTGGAGGACATGGAATATGATATTCCAGTGGGCAAAGGAGCTAGAATTAAACCAAAATTGTCCTACTCAGAAAAACTCTGTATAAACCTTTTGGGCAAAAAATGGACATTCAATGAAACAGATGATGTTCAAGCATTCTTGATGAAAAGACCAGACCTAAATAGAAAATTTGACTTTCAAATGCAAAACTCAGGAGAAACATAAAAAGGTAAATAGGAAAGGGAAATCATAAGGGACTTAATAAGTTTAAACTATTTACATTCCTACATGGGAAGATGATTCTCATGCTTCATAAGAACCTTCTCACTATTAGGGCAGTTAGAGTACATATTAGACAGAGGGCACAGTGTTAGTTGAATATTAAACGATGATATCTAAAATAATATAATAAAATTAAGGAGTGAATAAGGAATGTATTAGAGTCAAAGGAAAAAGAGAGGTAGAATGGGCTAAATTATCTCACATAAAATAGGCAAGGAAAAGCTTTTCCAGTGGAGGGGAAGAAGGGAGAGGTGAGGGCAAGTGAGTGAGCCTTCCTCTCTTCAGAATTGGTTCAAAGAGAGAATAAAAGACTCACTTAATTGGATATAGAACTCTATGCAACAGGAAAGTAGGAGGAAAAGAAGAGAAGAGGGAATGATAAAATGAAGGGCACATTGGGAGAGGTTGTAGTCAGAAGCAAAAGATATTTGAGAGGGGACAGGGTGAAAAGAAAGACAGAATAAAATAAACAGGGGGGAAATAGGATGGAGAGAAATATAACTAGAAATGGTAACTATAAGAAAAATTTTGAAACAAGTTTCTCTGATTAAGCCCTCATTTCTCCAACATATAGAGAACTGAATCAAAGTAATAAAAATAAGAGCCATTCACCAATTGATAAATGATCCAAAGATATGAACAGTTTTCAGATGAAGTAATCAAAGCTGTTTATAAACATATAAAAGTGTTCTACCTCATTATCAATTAGAGATATGCAAATTAAAACAATTTTGAAGTACTACTTCATTAAATTGACTAATAGTACAGAAAAGGAAAAGGATCAATGTTGGAAGGGATATAGGAAAAAAGAGAGATTAATCATTGTTGGTGGAGTTGGGTACTGATTCTGTTATGTAGATTGTTGTGTTTGTCCTTCATTCTTGAAGAGGACTATGACATCAAGATGATGACATGACTTGCAGTTGACTTTGATTTGAGTGAGGGAGAGCTGTGCAAGGTCACCAGCCTCACTTTCTTCTCCTGAGTCATCTGGTTCCAGTGGCCTAATATTCATTAGGAAGATGAGAGATGGCCCAGGATGTAATGTGAGCCCCTGGCCCTTTCAGGTTAAGGTCTTATCACATTCTCACTTTGAGTGAGATATATCCATTCAATGTATAGATTTTCTTAAGTAGTTACTCAAGGGATGGCCCCATTTAATCAAAAAAAGAAAATTGAACTGGAAGGGGAAGACCCTCAGTGTTCCTGAGTAAAAGGAAAACAATTACTATTTAGTAATTACATTCACTCTGTACTAGGTGGGTGGGAACTTGTGGTCCAATCTATGAGCTCCAGAGTGAATTGAGCAATTTGGAAGTATGCCCAAAGGCCTATGAAACCATCCATACCCTTAGACCTAGAAATACCACTACTAGATCAGTATCACAAAAGAGATAAAAAACAAAAAGGATAAACAGCTATATGTACAAAAATATTTATAGTAACTCTCTTCTGGTGGCAAAGAATTGAAATTGAGGTGATGCCCATCAACTGGGGAATGGTTGAACAAATTGTGGTATGTGGTTATATTGGAATGCTGTTGTGCTATAGAAAATGATGAGCAGGATGCTCTCAGAAAAACCTTGGAAGACTTATGTGAGCTGATACAAAGCTAAATACATTGTGTACCAAGTAAATTTCAATATTATAAGATATTCAGTGGTGAATTGCATAGCTACTCTCAGCAATATAATGATACAAGACAACTCTGAAGGACTTATGATGAAAAAAGCTATTCATTTCCAGCCAAAGAACTGATGCTGTCTGGATACAGACTGAAGCACATATTTTTTTTAATTTTCTTTATTTTTCTTGAGATTTTTTCATCCATGTTTTCTTTCATCACATGACAAATATGGAATGTTTTGCATATGTACACATGTATAACATATTGAACTGCTTGCCTTTTCATTGGAAGGAAAGGGAGGAAGGAAGAGAATTTGGAACTCAAAGTTTTTAAAACAAGTGTCAAAAATTGTTTTTACACATAACTGGGGAAAAATAAAATAGTAAATAAAATTAAAAAAAAAAAACACAAGAGATTGGAGCTCTTCTCTTAGGTTTTGGACTATATACAGAATAGCAATATGACCAACCTCAGCACAGGAAGGCATCATTGAAATGAATCACCTGAATTCTCAATGAAAAGTCCTTCCCTATTTTGAGTGTACTTCCCCTGCCATAGTTCAGTAACTCCTTTTGTTAACTGAAAAATAGAAGTCTCATGTAGCATGTAGAAGGTACCACAGGAACTGAAGGAATTTAGAGATCCTGAGAGACAAATGTGAAAAAAGAGTACATTCCAGGACAAATTTGTGCACAGTCTTCTTTTAACAGATAATTGTTGAACTGAACCAGACCAACCTCCACTGTTGCAAGGAGTAAGAAGTTATCCTGAATGTTCATACCATATTGCTCATCTTTTTGAGTTTTCCAGTTAGTATAATTTTATTTACTTGTTTATTTTGCCTTTGACACCATAAAAGTATAGACAGCTTTGAAAAATCTTAGAATTCTGATCAAAACAGAGACTAATCAGAACTTCAAAAACTCTATGAAGAAATATCATTGGGGTTTTAAAATTGTCCAATCTGCCAGAAAAACCACTGGGGCAGAGCTCTGAGTCAATAGCACTTTATTAAAGGGTTGATGGTCTCCTCTAATGAAGTGGATCTTATATCGTCCTCAAGATCTGAGATTCTCTGGTCCCCAGGACCTTGTCTTTATAGGATTTGATGCTAAAATATGCAAAATTGTCATGGTAAAATACAAAATCATTGGTTGATAGACCTTGCTCTAGAGAGCCAAAAATGCTATATCAGCCCCCAAAAAATGGAATATCAGCAGGATTGTCTTGAGTTGGGCAAAGCATGGGGCATCTCCACTGACTAAGTGGTCATAAGATGGTCATATGATGGTCATCTGATTATGTTGGACAAGAGACTATGGTTCAGAGGTACAAAAATAAATTGGGGGACTTTTCATGTAATTGAGTCACCTCTGTCATGCTAGGATTGGTCATCATTACAAGTTAAAACAAAGATGCAGGGCCTCTATTTAGATTTCTATGATTAATAAAGTGAACTTACCATCAGTAGTTCACAGCTCTGGGACACCACCCCTATGGAATCATGACAAACTATATTGATTGGAATAGATTAGGGGTCCAAATGGATCATTTCTCACACATCCTTCTCACTTCTTAGCAAAGTTGCAATGAGCTAGAGGTACAGAATGAGACATGACAAATGTGTCAATTTGTTTTGCTTGATTACACATATCTCTTACAAGAAAAGACTTCTCCTTGAAAGGGGTTGAGGGAAGAAGGATGTCTCTTAGTGGAGAGTGAGCGATATGAAAAGAAAAGATCATCAAAGGAGCATTTTTACACAAAGGAGAAAACAAAAAAGTGCAGAAGCCTACACAAATAGAAAAAAAAGTTACTCTTACATCTTTTGTATACATCCATGTAAATAGAGTATTCTTTTACATCTTGTATTAATAAAAGTTCATAATTTCTTTCACAATTCTATTAAATTCATAATAAAAAAGAAAATTGTTAAAAATCTGTTAAAAAACAAAAGAAAATCAATAGAAATTTATTTGTCTTTGGGGCCTAGTTACTGATTCATCCAAATTAGGCAAAGCAGACTTGTATAGCCTGAAGGTCCATACATAGATTTACAAACTGAAAGAGACTATAGAGATCACCAAGTTCAACATAAATGAGATATTAGGATTTAGGAATAAAGTGACTTGTTCAAGGTCACATGGCCAGTTGTTGGCACTAGATGTGGTATACCTCATGCCTAGGACATATGTCTCCTTCCCCACTTACCTTCCTCAAGGTCCTGCTCAGGTGTTGTTTCCTACAGTAAGACCTTTCCTAATGTCTTCCATCGAGAAGTGATTCTTTCCTTCTTAAAGCTCTCAGACTATTTCATCATCTTGCCACATATATTATGAGTGTTTGTACATGCACTTTACCCTTCTTACTAGACTGTCAGCTCCTTGAGGGCAAAAACTGAATTATGTTTCATCTTTTTATCACATCCAGTGTTTATCATAGTGAATATATAACACATAAAGTTAAAAATTTGTTGTTGTTTAATCAATTAATCATATCCAATTCCAACCCCCATTTGGGATTTTCTTGGCACAGATGTTGGAATCGTTTGTCATTTTTTTACTGTCCAGCTCATTTTACAGCTATAGAAAATGAGATAAACAGAGATAAGCAACTTGCCCAGGGTCACATAGATAGTTCATGTCTGAGACTAGATTTGAACTCAGACCTTCCTAGCTCCAGTCCCAGCACTCTATGTACTTGTCACTTGAATGCCCTATACACTAAATAAGTAGTTATTAACTTACATAAGATTGACAGCACTAGAATTCAGGTTTCTTAACTTTCAAACCATTATACTTTCCACTACATTACTACTTTATTTTCCATAGAGAAAAGTTCTTTTATTTGATTATAACAGTAACTAGTATCTTCCATGCACTATGCTAAATGCTTTACAACTATTACCTAACTTGATCCTCCAACAACCTTGAAAGATACATGTTCTTATTATACTCACTTTACAGTTGAGGAAATGATGGAAAATAAAGATTAAGTGACTTTCCCAGGGTCACACAACTAGTAAGTGTTTGAGGCCAGATTTGATCTTCCTGACCTCAGACCTGGTGCTCTACCCACTGTACCACCTATTATTTAAAACAAAGAAATAAAACTATTTGGAAGAGGTAGTTAAATGTTATTCTTTATAAATATTAAAAGCTTCTAATAATAATTCTTGTTTTTAAAAAATTAACAAATTCTTTGAAATCATCAGCCATATCTTGAAAATCTTTGTACCTACTCTGTTTGTTTACACCTAGCAGGGACTTGAATGAATGTGCTTTTTAATTAATGAAATTTCTCATTGGTTTTCATAAAAATAATAATTTACATTTATATTTCCAAAATGCTTTCATACATTCTTTTATTTCTTACCCAAAGTAGCCCTTTGAGGTAGCCTGAGCAAGAATTAGGATTCCATTGTATGAATAAGGGAACCAGGATATGGAGAGACCAAGCCATTATCCTGAGGTCCTGTCATGCATAAGTGATGGAGCTAGGATCAAATCTTAGGTTTCATAATTCCCAATGCCTTGTTCTTTCCTGTATACTGCACAATTTTGTCACAGAGCAATAACTACATGAATTGAAGGAATTAAGTCCTTAGGTATGAGATTGTATTGGACAGAGTGTACAAAAGCAAAGGTTTCTCAGTGCAGAAGACTCCCTTTTCCTGGGGCAGTTGGAAATACGCATATTACTTAGTAAGTTCTTAGGTTTCTAAGTATGAAACAGTTAAATAATTGGCTGAAGCAGTTTTTAAGCATATGTTTTCATGGAATCATGAGGGAAAAATTGAAATATTTCAATCTCCATTTCTATCCTCTATACCTTTTTTCTCTTTGATTTAATAAACTGAGAAGGTATCACAATGAGTGTTATATATAAATAAATATGATTTTTTTGCAAATTATCTCTAAGCACCCTGAAATTTTAATTGTGTGAATAATTATGAAGTTCTGTGTTTTTAAAGCAGTTAAGCTGGCTAGATTTCTTCCATTGTTGCTTCTAATATTATATAGCTAATATTCACATAGCTTCAAGAAGGTGCTATATCCTTTCCCTGGGAAACAGATATTGCTACCAGGTCAATTTTTGTACACAGTCTCACATTTTACTGTTATTATCATTCATTTGTAAAATGTATGAAATCACTTCTGTAAAATGTCATGGTATTATTTGTACTGCGAAAAATCATTTTCTTTTCCTCACTGTTGGTAATAACCCTTAGAAGTTTGGAATTAATTTCTGTCCTCTTGCCATTTCCCCCATGCTCACATTATATCTGAGTTGTGGTTCATAACTATTGGCATTTCTGAGGCTGGAGAACCTTTTGACTCTAACCATGGAATGAATATTACACCCTTACACACACACACACACACACACACACACACTCAAAGGTAGAGAATATTGACTTCTTTCTGAAAAATAACTGGCCTACAACCCATCACAAATGCTTTATCTAAATTTCTTTTAAGTAAAAAAAACATTTGGACTAGATGATCTCCATTCTGTATGGGCCTGTATCTATATGAATCTCTCTTAATAGATTGACATGCATCAATAAACTCAGCCCGAAAAACAAGTAATTCACCAATCCACTGGAAACTGGAGACAGCCTCATTGCTTCTGTGGGTAAAGGATATCTGAAATAATGAGTTCTTCCTTATCTTACATAGCTACTGGTGTTGAATGAAGACTTAGAATCCAATGATCGCTAAAAATCAATGGAACATAAGGATGAATACAAAGGGAGGATAGTAAGAAAAAGTTGGGTAGATTTTCTGGGCTAGATTTTCCTGAGAGCCCTATTCCAGTCACGTTAGGGTAGTTTTTCCTTGAATGGTATTGAAACCATCCTTAAATCTTAAATGGGACAGGTTATTGGGTTCATGCCATTGGTATAAATTTCTGGTGACTTGGATACAAAAAGCGTTACATAAGGAGTCAACCACTTTTCTCACAGACTTCTGACTGGTAGACCAACATGTACAACACAAAGGTAGGGAAGCTGGGACCAAATTAATCAATGTGTTAACCTTGTTGAATATTTTTTCCCTGCCATGGGTAAATAAATCTTTTGTTGTATTCTATGGTCTATGACTATCTTCTTTGTCCCAGGTCTAAACCTGAAGCATCACATTTCCCAGAATCAGTCGCAGCTTATAATGGTCCCTATCTATCAGTTTCTGGTACAAGAGTTATGGAAAGTTAAGATGGATTAGTTTGATAACATAAGGGCTACCTGGAGATGAAATGGTAGTAAGCCTTCTGGTTATATACTAGTTTGAGTTCACTACAAATAAGTCTTCGTGGCTTTCACCTCACCAGGTAGTCATAGAGTATGGAAATTGTGGTACATATGGGGCTGGTGGTGGAACATGAGTGGAAATTACATTGTATGAAAAAGCTCTTGTTCTAAGTGAACAAGTGACTAGAACTATAGTGACCCATAGTAAAGAATAGCATGGGCCAACCATTGTGATAACAGAAGGTGTAACATGAGAGGTAATTGTGTTGAGGTTCCCTTGGTATGCTCTGTGTGCCCATTAGCTAGGATTGATTTGCCATGGAAAGATGGATCTTTACCTGGAGGGCCATGAATAATGAAAACCCAGAAATGTGAAATAAACCAAGTATTCTTGTAAGGGGCAATGAAATTTTGAAGGTAATAGAGATGGGGAAATTCCTTTAATATGAAGTAAGTAGTCTCGTTAATGATGGAACTTCTAGAACAGAGAAGCTGGCTCTGGAGGAGAGAGTGAAGTTGGTGTGTTTTCACAGCCCTGCTTCATTTAAATCCAATTCACTTGCAAGTCCAGGCATCACCTTCCTAATGCCATTGGTTCTCTGAGAATGAAGAACAACAATCTGTGAATGGTCATAGTTGCGCCACTTGGATACCCAACAGACTAGTTCCAATTCACTTGGATACCCAACAGACCAGTTCCAATTATACCACGCAATACCTTTCTTCTCTTTTCCTTTCCTTCATTCTTTTCTTTTCTTCTTTCCTTCCTTTTTTCCTCCCTCCATTTTTTCCTTCCTGTCCTTTCTCTTTTTCTTTTTCCTTCTCTCCCTCCTCTCCCTCTGTCCACATATGGAATCATATCCTTACCTGTGGGTACTCTAAGCAAAGATCGCTAAAACTTCACAAGATATCTTGTGGTTTATAGGCTAGATTTCTTTTTTTCTCCTTTTGCCTTCTTATTCATTCTATCATTTTAAAAAATACCTTAAAGCCAAATCACTTTGGGCCTCACTGATTGGTCAACAATGAGTCCCACCCCAAGCTTCACTTGGTCATTATTTGGGTTTTGATAACTCAGAGTAAGTGTAAATAGTAATTGTTTCTGTTTTAGTAAAAAATTCTGAAAACCTTCCCCTCCTAAATTTATTTTTTTACTAGATAAAAGAGGTCATTTTTTTCCTCATTTATTACCTAGCCTTAATCACTGAATGCGCATTGCCTTGGGCAAACTGAGACCTGAGAAAAAGTTGGCTTAAAAAAGTCATTGTCTCTCACTGCATCCAGGGCCGTCTCTGTCATTCTAATCTACATTTTGCCATTGGACTCAGGTGAGAGTGAGGCTGGTGACTTTGCACAGCCCTCCCTCACTTAAATCCAATTCACTTTCTAGTCAAGTCATCTCTTTCCTAATGTCATTCATCCTCTTCAAGAAGGAAGAATAAACAACAGTCTAGAACAGGGAAGTAATGTGAACCATCTCAGCTAAGGATTCTGCCACTGCCAAGATGACGTTGTATTTCTAGAATAGGGACATAAGGAATTCTGATGCTACTACCACCACTAATGTAGGTATAGAAGGGAATTGACAAAAGTTTCGATTAAAATATTGGCTACCCCATGAACAATTATTCTGAGTATATCTCCCATATAAGTAAACTTGCTTATGTCATGTCTTCATTGTGTCCACCAAAATTCACAGTTGATTAGATATAAAGGCTTGAATACCTTTGTTGATATGAAAAAAAATAGAGCAATACCTCTTGAGCCTTATTAGGAGAGAATGAAGAGGAAGAAGGAAATATGTAGGATTCCATCTAACACTGGCCATCCTTCCAACACAGTTATGATTACTTGGAGAACAGGCAACAGGATCTGAATATGAACATCCTCATGTCTCTTGCTGAAAGAATAATTTTAGTACTTTAATTGGGGTTTGGTGGCTGCAAAGTTTATTGGAGAATTCATTGTGGTGCCTCAGAAGATCAATGATACTTTCAAGATAGAGAATTTAGGGATAAAGGAGCCATAATATTCTACAAAGCAGAAGAACTACTGCTAGGTTTTGCTCTGTTGGTTTTTTTTATAGAAACAGGTATTTGCCACTACTTTATGACCTCCTCCACCTTTCATCTATTCCATTAATCAAATATAAGCCCCCAGAGTCTCTATTTTCTCCTTATCAAGCTGACTTTTTTTCTGATTTGGTAAATAGTTGAATTTGGAGTAGGAAGTAAAATCAATTCATAATGGTGGATAGTTTCCCAGGAATAAAGAACTAAATCATTGAGACTGAGAAACCCTATGTACTAGAAGATAGCTGATGTGGCATGGAAGCCAGGAAGATGGAGGCTCAGGTCCTACCTGTGACACAGATTGGATGTATGACCAGAGATCAGGCCAGAGGTGTTAAACTATGTCTAGGAAGCCCACAAATCCCCTCATGTTGTAGAACCAGATTAAGTTGTAATTGGGAAAAACTAAATAAAGCAAAATATATTCCAACATAATGTTAATTTGTGGTTTTCTAAGTCAATATGCAGGACTTAGGGACCTGTTTCGATTTGAGTTTGACCTTACTAATTTAACGAACTCCCTATTTTCAGAAAATAGGTCAAGCTGCATTACTAGTAAAAGTTTCCTACATCAATTAAATCATGGGTACAGTCCCAATATTAACATTGAGATGAACTACCATCACTACTCTTAGTCTAGTAGTTCTTAAAATGTTGAATCTATGAAAGTCAAAGAGATATCACTGCAAGCTACAAGCCATATTAGGTCTGGAAAACTATCTTGTATCTATCCTATCCAGATAGACCAAATAATATGTCCCCTAGAGTTCCAAACAGGAGAATATCTGTGCCTTTTACAATGTTCCATAACATCAGGAATCAAAGATAACATGCACTGGACCCAGATAGTTATGGTATTCAGCTTTATATAGTAAGAGTGAAGCCTATTCTCCCTAGTTTTCATCTTAACAAATAATACCAGAATTTGGGAGGGAAATTCCCTGTTTGTTTGTTTTTTAAGTGGAGATGAAGGAGTCAGTATAGGGCATATTGATTTTGAGGTACCTATGTTACATCCCATTGAAAATATTCAACATGTACCAAAAGGTTGCTGATCCTGTACTAGAAGAGATCCAGGAATGAGATTAGGGTTAAATGCATAAATATGAAATTATCTAAATAGAAATGGTCATTTAACTAGTGAGAGCTAATGAGGTCACTCAAAAAAGTAGAGCAAGAAAAAGAAAAAAGAGTCAAGAAAAGAACTTCCTAATAATTAGAAGTGTGCAAAAATGTAATGGGCTGTCTTCTTAGAGGTTGCTAAGTAGGGTCTGGATGGCCCCTTATCAGGTATGCTGTAATAGGGATTTATTTTATTTATGAGTTTGATTACATGATCCCCAAAGTCTTTTCCAAATCTGCAATCCTGTGATTTGGTGACTCAGTTTTCTAATAATTATCATTAGTTTTAGATAGGCTGTGATTTATGACTGGCAGAAGGAGTTACCTATCTAGTAAGGACATGAATCCTTGATATACTGACTCGCTTATTGTCTTTAATATGGCCCCTCTTGAAATTTAATTTGTGGTCCCTTGTCCTTTTTTCAATTTATTGAAAAATGCTATCATCTTTTCACTTCCTTCTAGGGTCCAATTTCCTTCCATCTTTTAAGAAAAGCTAACTCCTCTTGTTTTATATCTTTCGTATGAATTAAAGCCTATTGTATTCACACCAACCATCTAGGCAATTTAATAAATAATAGTAATAATGAAAATAACAGCTAATATTTATACAAAACGTAATATGTACCCTGCACTAGGCTGAAGATACAATAGTTATCGTCTCGTTGGATCCCCACCACGACCTGGGAGGTAGATGCTATTATTTTACCCATTTTACAGATAAGGAAACTGAGGGAAACAAGTTAAATGACTCGCTCACAGGCACACAACTAATAAATGTCAAGTCATAGTTGAGCTCAGGTCTTCCTAATTCCAGACACAGCACTCAATCTGCTAAGGCACCTAGTTGCACCTAATTTTATCCTTTACCCACTGTTATGCTTCCAAATCTTTTACTCAGTGTGATGGTCTATGGTGGCACAATGCCTGGCATATAGTAAACACTTGATAAGGCTCATAGACTTGACTTGCTTCGTCTTGACTTCTTCATGATCTCACAACTAGTAGGGTCCAAAGGTGGAATTTGAACTCATATCTTCCTTTAGTATTATCACTAATTTGGTAAGTTCCACATGCTTGTAAGGAAGTTTAATCTCAAAACTACCCAAATAATATTTGATTTGATATCTATGAAATAGATAGTTATTAAACACTAATTACCTAAAAATTGCACATTTGCAGAGGAATTTGTCACCAAGAAGGCCTTTATAAGGCATATGGATCTAGCTCATCACTAACCAGGATAAAGGAAATAGTAAAGAACAAAAGATGAAATGTCACCTGTATGTGCCTGTGGACAATGTTTAATGTTATATAGGTCTCTGCAAAGAATGACAAAACTAAGTGAGCTAGAAACTTTTTTTTGGTTAGGTCCCTTTTTGAGCTACAAAGAAGAAAGACGTGAAGAGTCACTAAATAGTTGTATATTTAATAGCATTATGACATAGTGTATAAAGAGTTGCCCTTAGAATGAGAAAGACTCCACTGACACATGCTGGCTGTGTCAAACACACAATATATATGTTTAAGATTCTGAAGAGTTAAGTAGTTTCTGATAAGTATTGGTAAAAGGAATTTCCTCATTGGAAGTTGCCTACACCAATGAAACCACAGATCCAGACCCCTTTCCCCACCAAAAAGAAAAAGTGTGCTCATATCATAAAGCATGCCTACTACTCTGTGCCTCGAGAGGAGCAAAGCAGAATTATATCTTCTGCAAACAACAGCATAGCTAATATTTTGAAAACATTTGGGGGGAACCATTAAGGAAAATTTCTTAAAAGTACCTGGATCTGGATGATGTTCAAAAGTTAAAGCATTCTAATTTCTTTGTTTCTTAGTGCAGTCAGGGCATGGTCACAGATAATAGGAAAGAACAGGGCTAACAATGAGTTGCTTCATCAGCTGGAGGCATTTGAAAAAAAGCTAAATTACCATATGTTAGAGATGTAATAATGCATATATCGTCAATGTCCCAAAGTCTGTACTTATACAGAATTGCTCCAGTCTTGTGGGCAACCTCTTCTACACCATCATCCCCCAAGTCATGACTCTAATCTATATTACAACTATGCAGAGTTTCCTTTTTCAGGTTCCAGAATATAGTACATAGAATCATAGATGTGGTACATACAAAGTTCTCAGAGGCTGTCTAGTCCATCTCCCTCATTTTATACATGAGAAAATTGAGTGCCAGAAAGTTTAAATGACTTGACTTGATTATATAAGTAGTAATTATCAGAGGTAGGAGTTGAACCCAGGTTTCAGGTTCCAGAGTCAATGCTCTCAAGTTTAGATCCACTAATTAGCCAATTTATTAATCAACAGTCACTAAGTGTGTACACAAGGAATTGTGCCAGGTTCTAGACACAAACACACACACACATGCACAATAAAACAGTTCTCATTCTTTAGAAGGACAAACACTATCAAGTAACATGATATGTTTATAGAAGTACATAGAAAATATATACAAAATAATTAGGAGGTATAGAACCAAGAGTTGAGGGAATTATAAAAGCTTTCAAGACATTGGTTGAGATGAGCTTTGAAGAGAGCTAGGAATATGTGTTAAACTCTTCAGATGCCATCAAATACTCAAGATAGAAGATACAAAAACTGAAGTCCTGGTATAGGATTGACTTTATTGTATGCCACAGAAAATGCAATAACACAAAAGCAACTCACAAAACCAATACAACTCTCTTCATCTCTATTGAATTCCACCTTTCCTCAGGTTCCTACAATCCTCTAGACTTTTAATATTCATTGAAGAAAAGAAAATTTGATGCTACATAAAAGAGGGCAAATCCTTTACCTGAAAGTGGTGTATATATTTTCACTCTAGAAACATCCAAATTTGGAACATTGGCTCCTCCACAAGAAAATGTACTGCCAACAGTATTGACAACCCCTTTTGTCCACTGGACCTGCTTTGTCTGGTAATAGCAAGGGACAAAGTACAAGCTTTTTATTTCTTCATATTTTGGCCTGATTTTCCCTCATGCCCCTACAGCTTTAAATGCAACATGTTCATTCCTGTTCTTTCTCCAACTACTGTTTAATCAAATAATAAACATTTATTTGGTACCTACTAAAGATTAGGTACTGTGCTAAACACTGGGGATACAAAAAGAGATAAAAGATAATCCCTTTCCCCAACAAGTTTACAATCTAATGGGAGAAACAATATGCAAATAAAGCACACTATAAATATGTCATAAATAGGAGATAATTAACAGAGGAAAAGATCAAGAATTAAGAGGGACTGGAGAAGTTTCCCTCAAAAAAATGGAATTTTTATTGGGACTTAATGGAGATGAGTAGTTGGAGTGGATGAGGGACACACTCTAGGCATTGGGGACATCCAGAAAAATGCTTGAAGCCAAAGAATGGAGCATCTTGTTCATGCAATAGCCAGGAGGTCAGTGATACTGGATAGAAGATGACATATCATCTGGGAGTAATACAGGAAAAATAGTAGGAAGATAGACAATGAAGTCCTCTGAATGTCAGTCAGAGCATTTGTATTTGAAACTAGAGACAATAGGAAGCCAATGGAATAGCCTTTTGGAGGAGATGGGATGGAATAGGAAGGGTTACATTATTAAACCTGTGTTCTAGGAATCACGTAGTAGCTGAATGGAGTATGGAATGGAGTGGAGAGAAGCTTGAAGCAGGCAGACCCACCAGCAGGTTGAAGTGTTGAGGCCTGCACTAGAATGGAAGTGGTGTCACAGGAGAGAAGGGGACATATACAAGAGATGTTACAAAGGTGATACTGAGAGACCCTAGCAGCAGATCTGATGTATGGAGTTGAAAGATAATAAAGAATGTAGGTCAACTCCAAAATTGCAATCCTGACAATCTTGCATTGCCCTTTTATAGTAATGGGAAGAAGAGAGATGGCTTAAGGGGAAAGATAATGAGTTTTGATTTGGACATATTGAGTTTAAGATATCTACTGAACATCCAATTAGAGATATCCAAAAGACAGTTAAGATGAGAGATTAGAGGTCAGTAGAGAGTTTGGAGCAAGATGAGCAGGTTCTAGAATCACCATCATGGAGAGGCTAATTAAACTCATGGAAGCTTATAATACCACCAAGTGAAGTAGTATAGAGGGAGAAGAAAAGGGGCTCAGAATGGAACCCTGAGGAACACCTACAGTTGGAGGGAATAATCTGGAAGAGGATCCAGCAAAGGAAACATGGAAGGAGTGGTCATATAGGTAAGCAGGAGAACTGGGAGATAGTGATGTTCCAAAAATTTAGAAGACAGCATCAAGGAGGAGAGTATGATCAATAATGTTATAGGATGTAGAGAGGTCAAGGAGAATGAGGATTGAGAAAAGGTCACTAGATTTGTCAACTAAAAAATTATTAATAACTCTGGTAGAATGATAAGGTCAGAAATAGAGTTCTAAGTGTGAAGTGAAGACACTCTGAAAAGATAGCCTTTTTAAGGAGTTTAGCTATAAAAAGCAGAAAAGATATAGAATGAAGTTAGCAAGGATATAAGGATCACATGAGAGTGGTTTTTTTTCAGGGTGGTAGAGACATGGTAGAGGCATGTTAATATTATCAATAATGGCTAATATTTACATGGGGTTTACCATATGCTTGGGTAGGAGAAAATGAGTCAGTAGACAGATACTGAAAATAAGGGATAGAGTGGGAATGAAAGAGAGGATAGTCAATTGGAGGAGATGGGATGGAATAGGATCACTTGAACAAATGGAAGAATTTATCTTTATCATGTATGACTTCATCATGTGAAACAGTATGGGGAAAGTGACAGAAGGCACCTGAATGACAGGAGATGAGGAAAAGAGAAAAGGAAATAAAATGGCCTCAATATTTTTCTTTAAATATGAGGCAACGTTCTCATCTGGGAGAGTTAGAGGGGAAGCAAAAAAAAAGGTTTAAGGAAGGATGGAAAAATTTGGTGTAATAGTGAATTGATAAGGGAAGTATAGAAGGATTGCCTAGTGGCAGTGAAAGCTCAGTTGAGATTGTAAAACATACATTTGTAGTGCACCCAGTCAGAATAGTTGCAGGACTTTTTTTCATCTTCACTCAGTAGCGTATGTGTAGGAGGTGACAAATGGTGGAACTGTTCCAAGACTTTGGTAGTCATAATCTATGAGATGAAGAAGCTAGAGTTTCAAAAGAGGAGGATGGTGTTGAATTGAAATGCTTCACCAAAGGGTAAAATTGGGGAAGAGAGAAAAAGTTGTCACATGCAAGGAAGGTGACCTGGGAGATAATTGAGGGGTCAGGTAGTTGATGGTACAGACAAACAGTAAGTTTGTTAAGGGAAGGCAGGTGCAAGGTGAAAAAACAGTAGTTTATGGTCAGATAAGGGTATTTCAGAATTCTTAAAGAATAGAGGTGGAACATTTGTAGGTGATAGAAAGATCAAAGATATGATATTTTTTGTGTGTGGCCAAGTAGTATGGAATAATAGCTTATAAGCGATGACTAGGTTGAGCAATTGAGTGGATACAGTACACTTGAGGGTGTTTCAATATGTATGTTGAAGTTCCCTAGTATGGAGGCAGGAATCAGAGTGAAAAAAATGTTAGCCAGGTATCAAACTCATTGAGGAAAAACGGGGAGAGACCTAGGGATCTATAGATAACAACTATCCAGATTTTGATTGGATTGTAGAAATAAATAGCACAAACCTCAAAGGAAGAGAAATTACTGAGTGATAGAGAAAGAAGTAGAAACTGGAAATAGCAAGAGGAATAAGAACTGTTTCAGCTCTATTTCCATAAACAATGAACTGAGAGGAAAGAGTGAAGGTTCACTCTTCACTCTGGGAAGGGTGGCCAGGGAGGTTGTGTCATAAGAGAAAATCCAGGTTTCAGAAAGAGCTAGGAAATGGAAGGAATGAGAGAGGAAAAGATTTAAAATGAAAAGAAGTTTCATTATGGGGGCAAAGGCAAGAGGGCAGAGCAAAGGCAAGGATTCTCCTGAACTCTCCAAAATTAATCCTGGAGTGTCAGAAACAACAAAAGGATTAGGAGAAGCAATTTTATATACCAAGACAATTTGAAAGGTTGGCAAGAAAGGTATGTCATATTGGGGAGAGAGTAGAATTCAATCCATTACAGGCCATACCCCAGAAAGATTCGGGAGTTACTATATATTCAGTGGTGACTTTCAGAGCTCTTAGCCCATAAACAGTAAGGGAGGACTGACAAATGCTCAGATGGAGATTATGGAAGATGCTTTGCTGACACTGGGAACAGAATTCTGCTGCATTGCTTCTACACGGCTCTAAGTCACAGTCTCAAAATGATGAGGAGCATCAGCAGGATGAGGGACTCTAATCACAGGTTCAGGATGAAAGAGAATGGTTGTGGTAACTTATAAACCAGAGTACAGGACAGGAAAGTCATGACCTCACCTCTACTTACATAATACCACCTAAAAAGAACTGAAATAGTTCTGAAAACAACAGCACAAAAATCCTGATGCTTGGGACAGTGACTCCACCCCAGGAGCAGAGCACAATTTCAATGTAAAGTTAAAAGTCAAGAAATAGTCTGAGGAAATGAGCAAACAACAACAACAAAGAAACTAAACATGGAAAGTTACTAAGGTGATAAGGAAGATCAAACTACAAATTCATAGAAAGAAAATAATGAAAACAAAAATACTATGTCCAAAGCCTCAAGGAAAAGTATTAATTGATCTTATATCCAAAAGAGAAATCTTCAAAGAGCTCAAAAAGTGTTTTAAAACTCCAATTAGGGAGATAGAGAAAATATTGGGAAAAGAAAAGAAAGTGACAGAAGATAAACATGAAAAAAGAGTCATTATCTTTGTAAAAGAGGTACAAAAAATAGTGGGAAAGTTACCTTAAAAAACAGAGTACACCAAACAGTAAAAAAAAGGCACAAAAATTCACTGAAGAGAATTCCTTGAAGGAAAATTAACCAATGGAAAATGAGGTACAAAAACTCACTGAAGACAATAATTCCTTAAAAATTGGAGTTGAATCAGTGGAAGATAATAACTCTATAAGACATCAAGGAACAATAAAAAAAGAATGAGAAATAAGAGATAATGAGAAATACCTCATTGGAAAAGCAATTGATCACATCAAGGTGAGATAATTTTAAAATTATTGGGCTACCTAAAAGTCATGATCAGAATATGAGACTAAATGTCATATTTCAAGAAATTATTAAGGAAAATAACCTTGACATCCTAAAACTAGAGGGTATATTAAAAATAGAAAGAGTGCACTGATCACTTCCTAAAAGAGACCCCAAATGAAAACTCCCAGGAATATTATAACCATATTTCAAAGTTCCTGTGTTAATGAGAAATTGCAAGCAGCCAGAGAGAAACACTCAAATATAATAGAGACTGAGTCAGGATAAGGCAAGATTTAGGAGCTTCTGTATTAAAGGCTTGGAATATGATATTCTGGAGGGAAAAGAAGTTAGGATTACCATCAAAACTGAGTATAATCCCTCAGGGAAAAATATGAAATAGAAGATCTTTAAGCATACCTAATGAAAAGACAAAAGCTGAATAGAAAATTTGACTTCCGTATACAAGATTCAAGAGAAGCATGAAAAGGTAAACAGACAAGAGAAATCATAAGGGAATCAATAAGATTAAACTGTTTACATTCCTACATGGAAGATGATACTTGTAACTCCTAAGAACTTTATCAGCATTAGGGCAACTAGATGGAGTATACATAGACAGAGGGCACTAGCATGTATTAACTAAGATAGCATGGTATCCAAATATAAAAATAAAATAAAATGCTGAGAAAGAAAGATGCACCGGAGTGAAGGAGGAAGAGAGAGGAATAATGGCGCAAATTATTTCACATAAAAGAAGGATGAAAGAGATTTTACCATGGAGGAGAAAATGGGAATTGGTAAGCAATGCTTGAATCTTATTTCCATCAGAGTTGACTCAAAAAGGGAATAACATATCTATACTCAGTTGCATATAGACATCTATCTTATTCTATAGGGAAGTCAAATGATAGAGTGAAAAAAGAAGAAGGAGATATTTGGTAGAAGGGAGGATAGATTGGGGGAGGTGGCGGTCAGAAGCAAAACATCTTTGAGGAAAGAGAAAGAATATTTTACTTTTCAGACCTAGGCATAAGGGAAGAATTTATGGCCAAACAAGCTACAGAGGGTATTGTGAAATGTAAAATGAGTAATTTGGATTACATCAAATTAAAAATGGTTTGTGCAAACAAAATCAAGGCAGACAAGATTAGAAGAAAAACAAAAAAAAACTAGGGGAAAATTTTATAGCAAGTTTCTCTAATAAAGACCTTATTTCTCAAATATGTAGACAATTGAGTCAAATTTATAAGAATATGTCAACCCCCAATTGATTAGTTGGTTGTTGTCCTTATTGCTTGAAGAAAGCCAAAATGATATCACTATTCTGGGGTCAAAGTGCAGTATGTGGTCAAAGTGCAGTGTGTGCATCTGTGGCTAATGAAACCAATATGAGCTTAGAAGACTCTGCCACATATCAGGTACAAATACTCCATTTGAACATTTGGAGTGGAGATGTCTCTAAATTTCTGAATTTCGTATTTCCTTTGAGCAACTACAATTCTGCTTTTCTCATAAAGCACAGATATGTCTATGGTGCCGGCATGTTATCCTGGGTGGTTCTGTGCCAGTATCTCCCATGTCTTACAATTGATTCCAAAGTTCTTCAGCGACACCTTATAATGTCCTTGTATCACTTATTCCCTAATTGATAAAAGGTCAAAGGATATGAACAGGCAATTTTTAGACAAAGAAATCTAAGCTATCTACAGTCATGGGAAAAATACTCTAAATAGCTATTAATTAAAGAAATACAAATTACAACAAATCTGAGATACTTTCTCACACTTATCAGATTGATGAATAAAACAGAAAAGGAAAATGACAAATTCTGGAGAGGATACTGGTGAATCAGGGCATTAAAGCACTGTGGGTGGAATTGTAAACTGGTTCAAGCATTCTGGAGAGCATTTGGAACTATGACCAAAAGCCTATAAAATGATGCATATCCTCTGACCCAGCAATATGTATCCCAAAGATATGTTTTTAAAGGGTAAAAACACTTATATCTACAAAAATGTTTAAGCAGCTCTTTTTATGCAATTTCCAGTTGCAACCAAGTAGAAATTGAGGGATGTTCATCAGCTGGAGAGCGACTGAGTAAGTTGTAATATATGATTGCGATTAAATACTATTGTGATATAAAAAGTGATAATGAGAAGACTTTTTTAAAAACCTGAACTTATATGAATTAATGTAAGGTGAAATGAGCCAAACCAGGGATACACATTAACAGCAACAGTGCATATATTAACAGCAATATTGTATGATGATCAACTGTGAATGACTCAGCTCTTCTCAGCAATACAATAATCCAAGACAAAGCTGGAAGATTTCTGATGAAAAATGCCAATTCACCTCCAGAGACATAACTGATGGAGACTGAATGTAGATCAAAGAACATTTTTTAAATTTTATTTTCTTGTGTGTATGTTTTTTTCTCTCAGTCTGCTTGCTTTTACAACATGACTTATATGGAGATAAGTTTTTCATGACTGCGATTGTAACCTGCATCAAATTGCTTGTCTGCCAGCTGAGGATTGAATGGAGGAAAGGAGGGAAATAATTTGGACCTCACTTTTTTTAATATTAAAAATTGTCTTACATATAATTATAAAGGAAACATTTTTAAAAAGAAAAAAGGAAAGGAGATTTGTTAACTATAGAACAGGCATTTCAGAGGGCATGGTGAAAGGGCTGGGTGGAAACTTTGGGTCAAGAGGGTTGAAGGAATGGGGGTGAGGAATTGAATAGTGGGGAATGTGGAATCAGATTTGAAAAATTATTTGTAGGAGTTCAATGCTCGTGGGATGTGAGGGGTATGATCAGGTGTGAACATGTTCATTACTGAGTAGAAGAAACCACTTTTCTACTGAAAGGAAAGAATGAAACGGGAGATGTCAAAAGTATGGTTGCTGTTTTTTGTACCAGAGGTTCTCCACATCCCAGCTGAGAGATTAGCAGGATGTAGAAGTTGCCTTGTGCTGGCAAAGATGGAAATAGTTGCTTTTGAATAGATGGAAGACACCTGGTGCTGTCCCCTTGCAGCCTTTCCTTAATATACTGTACTTATCAGGAAATGGAAGGAACAAGGTAGGTTAGCTATGAGGCAGCAGTAGAGAGGAGTAGACTTTCTGTGGACAGGGAAATATGTTGGGATAGATGGAATACCTCTTCTATCATGAAGTCTTCTTCTCTCCCCAGAAAGTTGGTTCTCCAAACGCTAGAAATTCAGGGTGCCAGTAAGGAACTACAAGGCTGATTCTAACTGAAAACTCTACCTTCCTCTGTCCAGGAGGCTGGAGTATACAAATTCTCAACATACCTCCAAGAATTTGAGGTTCAGGAACTCTTGTCACTCAGAATATATGGCTGAAAGCTGAGGTACAACTCTCAAGTGCTGGGCCCAGATAGTAAGAGTTCAAGGAATTGATGTCCAGGGACTCTTCTCTTGAGATATTTGGGCAAGGGCCACTTGCAGCTCAAACATGTCACTGGCCAAAAACAACCATTACAAAATCCTAGATGTAACTCCACCAGGATTTGGTCTAAATTTCTCTCTGCTGTTCTTTCAGAAACTTGCAGACAAGGTGAAATGCTGAAAATGTCTAAAAGGGCCTACATTTGAAATAATTACTGCATTTCCTAATTGCATAATAGGTAGTTTTACCCACAAAATTCTACTCCACTAAGTCCAAGCCACTCAATTTATCCCCAGTCACTGAGACCCATGATGCATGTTCATGGGGAGCCAAGGGTAATGTTTATATCTTCCAGAGGGAAAATGTAATCAAAGGCCCAAGTGAAGACTCATCAAATTGATGAATTTATGAGCTCATCATGTTTTTCAGAAATCCTCCTCAAACACACACACACACACACACACACACACACACACACACACACATACTGCAGAGGGAATATTTTTAGTAAAGATTAGATTAGTTAACCTCTACTTTACCGTTCTGAGACTCTGATTCTATAATATAGAAGTGCAAGTGTTACATTGCAAGGCTACATGCTTGACAAGAAATACCTGAAGGGCAAGAAAGAATATTATTTGTACTCTATATTCTCTCAAGCCTTTTCCATCTCTACATCTGCAACTATGATTGATAAGATAGAGATAGTGCAGCTAGGCAGAGAGGTACCTTAACTCTTTCTAATGTTCAATTTCTTTCTTCATTATTTGATACTTTCAAAAAAGTTTTCTTTCTCCATTGCTTACTTACCACTATTTTATGATTCACTTTTTAGATAGACTCTCTATATATTCGGTCCTCTTGCTATATCATTTCTAACTTTGCACGTTCACCCTAGAACACTGAAGGCCTTTGAAGTCTCTTGGCCTTGCTCAGTTTTCTATTTACAAAACTCTCCTGATAAAGGCAGCATTATCTTGTGATCTTGTCTCTGATGCATTCCCTTCATCTTTAACATTGACGATCAGGAGGTTAAGCTGGGGATCAAGGTGCCTATGCTGCCTTTGGTGTCTGGTGTTCTGCCCCTGGCAATATACAAAGGATAATTGCCAAGGAGAAATGATCCTTTCAGAGGCATCTGAATGAAGCTTTTGATGTGGTAGACCAAGAGGTTTGGTTGACAAGTTGGAACATCCCATCAGGGATGGAAATAGCTACATCATTATAGCTCTTACATTTCCTCCCTAGAAAGGTCCCAAAAGAGTATTGTGAGGCAAATTCTCCTTTGCTGATTTCACAGGGTTTCATCTCATTCCCCCTTGCTCAATATATGAATGATAACAATGACCATTGTATAGCCATCTGTTGGGTGCATTTGAAATCAAGCTGCTGTTATATTTCTTTCCAACAGACAGATAAGATCATTTTGTTACATTCCCAGCCTAGAAGGTCATGCAGCTTCAGCAGGAAAACAGAGTATTTATGTTAGTATGTTTCCGAAAGCAGGTGAAATAAGTAGTTTGTCTCCCTTTCCCTGCTTTTCTATAAACTTAAATCCAGCTTGCACATTGAGCCCTGCTAGAGGCCCTTAAGAGAAAACCAGACCCTAGGCAAAAGAAAAATAAAGAGCCATAAGTCTAAGGCCCATATAGCTCAACATTTAGTTACAATTAAATTCAATTCAGTAAATATTTATTAAGTCCCCACTATGTGTAGATGGAAAAAAGGGAAGAAGATAAAAAGTTTAACCAAGTAGTCTGCTCTAATACACCTTAGAGTCTGGTAGATCCTGAGCCCTCCCCTTACTCCCAAAGAAGACCTGAGTTTTAATGACATTATTGAGAAATTTGGCTATAACATGTTAGTGATGTTACTATAAAATAGCATTGATTGAGTTTACTTCATCCTAGGTATGCCCATACTAACACTTTCACTTTCACTGAAAGTTATACACATGATTGTTGACAATTTTTAATTTGCTAAACTAACTAGGGCAGAGTGAGTGGAGATTTGTCCTTTAACTCCCACCCATATCTAAATCACAAGGAAAATCAACAAATACTTATCAAGTGTCTACCACATACAAAACACCAAAACTAAAATTCAAGAATGACAAAGGTATTTCAAATGTGGTTTATAATTAGTTGTTTCTTACATTCTTTGTGTACTTCTTTTATGAAATGAAGAAGCAATTCCATCAATGTGCAGAGTCAGCAGGTGATATACTAACAATAAAAATAGTGTGTTGTTGGTAGAGATGCAAATTGACCCTATCATTCTGGAGAGCAATTTGGAATCATGAAAAGGATAGGGAAAAGAGTAGATTAAAGTATCCATAGTCTTACCTTCAGATTGTACTGGTAGCCACATAGACCCAAAAAAGTCGATGATAGAAAAAGAGAGATCTTTTATGCGCCATATCATTTATAGTAACATTTTTAGTGATAACCAATAAATGGAAACAAAGTAAATGCCATCAACTAGGAAATGACTGAAAAAATAATAAGAATATAATAGAAGATTGTTGCAGTGTAAGAAATAATGCATATGATAAATACAGAGAAGCGTGGTAAAACTTATATGAACTTATGAGAGTGAAGTAGGCAGAACCACAATGAAAACGGAAAGAAAAACAATAAAATAACAATTTCAAAAATCTGCAAAATATAATGACTGAGAGGAGCCCCAAAGAAAAACTATGCAAAGGCAACTCCCACTTTGTGGAAGAAGTAAGGAATGAACAGTGTAGAAAACTGCATATAATGCCATGTACTTTCAACATGTTGACCCAGTTCAATGAACTACTTCTTTTTCCTTTTTTTATTCTTTGTTATAAGGGATATTCCTTGGGCAGAGAAAGGATACATTGCCAAAAGTAAAAGATAAAAAAGCATAATGATAAAATATTATTTAAAAACAAACCCACTCAGTGAGGATGTTCTGGAGGAATAAGCTATTTTAGTTATAAACAGAGGTTATTGACTCATCCTGGTATATTGATACCCTCAACGGACTCTAGGGCAGTTAGGTGGCACAGTGGAAAGGCTATGGGACCTGCAGTCAAGAAAATGTGAATTGAAATCTATACTCAGAATCTTTCTAGCTGTGTGACCCTCAGCAAGTCATTTCTCTATAGTTTGTCTTATTTTCCTCATCTATTACCTCTCAGGGTTATTGTGATGATCAAATGACATAATAATAAAGTAGTTAGTACAGTGCTTGCCCTGTAGTAAGTGCTATAAGGATGCCAGCTATAAGTAGTAGTAGTATTAGTTCCACTCTCTCCTGCAAACTGGATATTAACAAGACCTGAAAAAACAATAATAGTTGAAATTCTATGGAGAAGTTGACAATGATTATTTGAAAACTAACTCATTTTTTAACGTAGTCATAAACTTTAGATAAGAAGAAACATACAAATGTGATGAGGTAGAGTTGATAGTTAGGTACAAAGATTCTAATGTATTGAACACAGCCCAAACATAAATAAGCTGAAAAAACTGAGTTACTGTCATATCTTTGGGTAGAAAACCAACTAATCAACAAGTATTTAGCAAGAACTTTTCTATTATGTTCTAAGTACTGAGCAGTACTATATAAAGGAGTACACTATGAATTCTTGTCCTTGAGGACCTTACAATCTCATTTGTGAGATAGGATAGACATAGATGAAAAAAAAGATTTATTAACACTGTATTAAAATTATGAAGATATAGACAATACAAATATATACATATATGTAGTTATGTCGATGTGTGTGTATGTGTGTGCATTAGGTGTAGAGTCTTCCTCTGATGCTTCATTATGTCATCATGAAGATTTTGCGTTCTTAAAGACTGTTTCATTAGAACACAAGGTCCAACCTCAAGACAGAAGAGGATAGAGTTGAGCACCAGCAATGACTTATGCACTGATCATCTACCTAGTTGGCAAGGGAAAGAAACTGAGTTACAAAGAGTGTTGGACTCTGGATGATGAGTATTTTGGCCATCACATCCCAAAAAGTTTTTCTATTGGGAGGTGGGGAAGGATGAAAATAAGTTATGATCTATTTTTAAAAAGAGGATATTCACAAATGCTTGAAGTATATGGGATTATATATTTAGCTATACTTATTATCTATGCCCATCTTTGAAAATGAATAGTTAAACTTGATCTTTAAAACCACTTCAAGCTCTAACATTGCATGATTCTCATAGACATAGGATCATAGAACATAGATGTAAAGCTGAAAGGTGTATAATCGTATAGTTTATAATAGTATAAAGATAAAAATAAATGTTATGCCAGGATTTACTCTTGAAATCATTTAAATATGAAAAAGCTAGTAGCATATGAATGCTTAACTAAATCCAAGTCCCTTAAAGTTCATCCATCTCAAATTTAAACACAAAGAGCAGAGCATAATGCAAATACTGCAACTTCAAAAAAAAATAGCTATTTTGAGACAGAGAACCCAGACCAGGAAGGAGGCGGAGAATCTGAAATGAGCAAGTGAAATAATTTGACTTTCTCCTACCTATATAGATAGAAATTGATAAATATAGAGATTATATACAGATACTTTTGGAAGGAGAGATGGTATAAATATAGCTATGGTTACAGATTTTTCCCTCTCAGTTCTTTAGCCTGTAATTAGGTTATACTACCAATAGGCATTGTTAGTTTGTGATTGCATTGATCCAGAGACAGACATGATTGGTTGAAATCCATATACATTTCTCAACCTTTTTAAAAGGACAAAATTTAACATTAAAAAGTAAATTCTGAAATTGAACTATATTGTGCACTATTAAATTATTCTTAAAGAAAATAATAAAGTGAACATGTTGATGGTAGTAATTATGTTAATAATTGACTGATATAGTTATATATTTGCAGAGCAATTTACCTATATCATCTCATTTCAGTCTCACAAAAACTCTATGAGTTAGATGCTATCATTATGATGCCCATTTTATAGGGGAGAAGACTGTGGACAACAGAAACTAAGAGAATTCTCCAGGGTCACACTTCTAGCAATTAACTAAACTGTGAGTATAACTCACCTTCTCCTAAATCTAAATCCATAATCCTTTCTACTTATATACCGATTCTGGAGCAGCTACAATTTACTACCATGAGCACTTATCCTTAACTGTTATCTAGCAATCAATCCACAAACCGTTTCTAAGGGCCTACTCTGGACAGAGCACTATGCTATGTCCTGATGCAGGTACCAAATTTAAGGAAATTCTGCCTTCAGGAAATTTACTAGTGGTAAGAAGACACCAATAACTATAATATGAAGTATAAAATATATTAGAAAGTTGTAAAACATAATGCTACATGAGACTTGAAGGGAAAAACTGTTTCAAAGATGGAAGTTTAGCAAGGTTTCCTGGAAAAGTTGGCATTTAAATTGAATTTTAAAAATGGAGCCAGTAAGTGAAGAATGGGAGGTTATGCCAGTTGTGATTAAATAGCATAGTATTAATAGCTTGCACTTACATAGTGCTTACTATGTACCAGGCACTTGGCAAATATTTTTTCATCTGTTCCTTCCAACAAACTTTGGAGGTATGTACTATTCTTATCCTCATTTTACATTTGAAGAAACTGAGGCAAACAAAGGTAACAGCAATTTGCCTAAAATCTTAACTAGAAAGTGTCTGATGCTGGATTTGAACTCAAGTCTTCTTGTCTATAGGTCCAGCACTCTATCTCCTGTGAAATCCAGGAGCATGGAAAATACTAAATGTTGAGGGGGCAGAAAGGTTCAGTTTACCTAAAACAGTGCATAGAAAAGATTTATATGAATTAAAACTGGAAAGATAGGATGGTTATAGTTTGTGAACTGTCTCAAATCCCAGCCAAAGGCCATAACACTTTACTCTGGATGGAATAGTGATTTTTGAATAAAGGAAAAAAATAACTACATAGATAGATTTGAAAGAAACACTGTCCATAAAATCATAGGAAGGGTGGATTGGAATATGGTGAATGAGGATAGGAAGACATGAAAAAGGCCTATTGAAATAGTTTTGTAATCAATAGCAATTTATTAATCTTGGTCTTATCTCCATGCTGGGGATAAGAACTTAGTATTCCTGATTTTTAATTCTTGGTTTTGACGTTGACTAGTTGTATAATTACAGAAGTCATCTAATTTTATGGACCTCAGTGAGAAAGGTTAGATTAGATAATTTATGAGATTTCTTCTAAATTTAATCTCCATGACTCTTTTTCCCATCTGCCTAAGGAAGGAAAAACAAAACCTAGAAACTGTTAAAATATGAAGCAAGAGATAAAATAACACTGTTTCCAACATCAGGCTGAATTTTTTTTTAAGTTTTCTATTATTGTGAACTATTAAAGTAACCTATGAGTATCTATGTTTCAGAGATATGATTTAAACCATAGCATATCTGAATCCATATAGTAATAAGCTCAACTATAAAAAGGCTGCATTCTCCATCTTATCTGTCTTTCTAACTCTAGTCTTCAGGCTCAGAATAGGATGTGTGAATAGATTGAACTAGTCATCATCTCACTAATGAACTTGGAGTACAGTCAAAGGACATGGATTTAAATCCTGGCTACTTACCACCTGTGTTAAATTGGGCAAGTTGTTTAACCTCAGTAGGGTCCAAAATCTTCAATCACAAAAGGTCCTGAAAAGTGGTACTGCTTTCTACTGTACAGAACCAGGGCTCTTGCTGAGTAAGGACTGGAATAAAAACTGAATGAGCAGTGGCCACAGCTCTCCCTGCATCACACTGTCTTGTAAGCATCAAAAACTTCAAAAATGTGAGAACTGGCTATAAAAACAGCACTGTGCAAAACCCTGAAGTTTCCTAGAGTGTGCTACCCATACCTGTGCCGTGGAAAGTACCACAGACAATGAAATAATATCAGTAGTAAACATATATGCTATTTATATAGATTATGCATGGGCAATCATGCCAAACATATTTCCATATTAGTCATGTAATGAAATAAAGCATAAACCAAACAAAAAAAATAAGATTTACAAAAAGTATGCCTTGATCTGAATTCAGACTCCATCAGTTCTTTCTTTCCAGGTAAAAAGCACTTTTAGTCATAAAACTTTCAGGATTTTCTTAGATCATTGTATTGCTGAGAATAATTGCTGATCAACACACAATATTGTTCAATATTGTTGTTGTGTACAATGTTCTGCTGGATCTACTCACTTCACTTTTCATCAGTTCATGTAAGGTTTTCCAGGTCTTTTTTTAAAGCATTTTGTTTATCATTTCTTACAGCACAATAGTTTTCAAGACTTTCCCATCACAATTTCATCACAAACATATGTCTCAGCTTGCTCAGTCATTTTCCAATTGATGAACATCTTCTAAATTTCCAATTCTTTGCCATCACAAAAAGATCTAAAATGATTATTCTTGTACTTATGGTCTTTTTCCCTTTTTTAAAATCTCTGAGTTGTAGAACTAGTAGTCAAAAGTTATACACACTATTGTAGCCCTTTGGACATAGTTCCAAATCGCTCTTCATAATAGCTTGATCAATTTACTACTCCACCAACAATGCATTTGAGTCATATAGCTGTAGATAACTTATTTCTTCATCTGAAAATTTCCTGTTCACATCCATTGACAATTTATCAATTGGAAAAGGATTTTCTTTCTCATAAATTTGACTCAGTTCTCTATATACTTGGGAAATGAGTCCTTTATCACAGAAACATTTTTTGGTAAAGAATTTCCCAGGTTTTTGCTTTCCTTCTAACCTTGGCTTCATCAGTTTTATTCGTGGAAAAACGTTTTTTTCTTAATTAATGTAATCAAGATCATCCATTTTCTATACTATACTGCTTTTTACCTCTTACTTGGTCATAACATTTTCCTTTTTTCATATATTTAACAAGAACTTATTCGATGATCTCCAAATTGGTTTGTGGTAGCACCCTTTATGTCTGAATCACATAGTCCACCCTGCTCTCCTCTTCCATTTTATGGGTGAGTTCATTCCATTCACATTCACAATTATTATTACTGTGTATTTCTCACCATCCTATTCTCCCTCTCTCTCTATCTCTGTATGTGTGTGTCTCTGTGTCTCTCCCTCTCAGACACACTCATCCTCTTCCATTTCCCTCCTCCAATCTTTTTGTTGGCTCTTCTGCTTTAGAATTCATTTTTAGACATTATTTTAATGTTATTTGGAGATGAATTTGTAAAAGATCAGGCAAGTCCTTTCATTTACTCAACTATCTTGGCTCTATCCTAATAAATGAAAAGTTAAATTAGTTACAGGAGGAAATACAGAATAAAACTATACTGTTCCCCTTCTCAGACCAAGATAAATCTGAACATAAAATAAAAAAGAATCTAAAGAAATGAAAAACAATTTTAGAAAAGTTAGATATGATAGATCTCTGGAGAAAATTGAATGGGAACAAAAAGAAACATATTTTTCTCAGCTGTAAATAGCACTTTCACAAAAATTGACCATGTATTAGGGCATAAAAACCTCATGATCAAATGTGGAAAAGCAGAAATAGTAAAGGTATCTCTCAAATCATAATATAGCAAAAATTACATTCTGTAAAGGGCACATGCAAGAATAAATTTAAAATTAAGTCAAAGGTAAATAATCTAATCCCAGAGAACGAATGAGTCAATGAACAAATAATAAAAACAATCAATACTTTTATTTAAGAAAATGACAACAATAAAACAATAAACAAACTTTTATGGGATGTAGTCAAAGCAGTATTTATAGGAAAATTTATATCTCTAATTTTATATCTTTAAATGAATAAAAGACAGAAAGATCAAATAAATGTACTAGGCATGTTCATTAAAAAATAGGGAAAGAACAGTTTAAAAATACTCCAACCTTAAAACTACACTATGCACACATGGGCATATACACATGGATGTGCGTGCACATGCACACACAAACACACACACACACACACACACACACACACACACACACACACACCTCCAGGAAAATGGAGATCAAGAATTCGTCATGTCTTGAAAAAATAGAATCCTAAATTCTCGCCCTCTAATGAAAGAAGCAGGTTCCTGAGCAGTTTGAGCAAATTCAGTTACCCCTCAGGGAAAAGAGGATTGTAATATGGCCCCCAAAACTGAGGGAATATTGATCGGCCAAGAGGCCTGATATAGGAGATTGGTGAGCCTGGCTTTATTCTTCTGTATTACTATTAGTTACTAGAATAGTATAGAGCTCATGAAAAGGAGTTTTTTCACTCCAGCAAACCCTAGTTCATTTTTGCTCCCTCAGTATAATACCATTAATTTGGATGCCTACATGAGTTGAGATCAAAGAGACACTCTTCCAGATTTATTTGTGGGGGAGGGAGGTTACTCCTTTAGAAATACTTCTGTTGATTCTTTATATGAAGGAATTTCAAACAACAGGGTGTTGTGATATGTCTTGAGAATTTTAGGACCTCAGGGAAAGTAAAACTCACCAAAGAGGAACAATTGGATTATGGGATTATTATTATTTTGGGATATTTGATTCATTTATTTTTTTTCTAAAATGCTTATGTACCCCATGATTCCTTTTCATGTTATTTTCAACTATTTGTGATATGAAATAAAGACTGTCCTGAACTCAATATATACATGATGCTGCTTAGGAACTTGTTTCTCTCATTAGAGGGCTCTAGGGCCTTCAAACTTAGAGCTTCTAGAAAGGCAGTCCCAGAATCTAGTACTGCTCCAGAAATCAGCTTTCTCTGTCTAGATGACTGGATGATAGCTTTGAGCTACTCAAGAAATCTATACTTTTCCCTTCCCCACCCCACCCTCCACACTTCTCTCCAGGAAAATGGAGTCCAAGAATTCATCATTATCTAGAAAAGATAAGATCCAAGTACTTAAGATCAAATACCATATAGATTCCTTCATAATGGATGCCAAGTAATTGAGAGGTTATGAGATTACCTCTCAATGTTTGGTGCCAGAACCTGAGAGTCCAAGAACTTTTCTCTTATACTACGTGCTATGTGGACAAAAACACATGGAGGATACCATGTGCTTCTATTGTAAGGCAATCATTCATGGTTTCTGATCTAAAGACCCATGTCCTTCTTTCCCCCTGCCCATCTTCACATTCTTACAAAATGAAATGGACAAAAATGGATCCAAGAGAACTATCTATTTTCTTTTATATGCCAATATAAAGTAGATGTCTATTTTCCTTCAAAAGTCTAAGAAAATCAATTCATTATACATGAGCAAACTTTATCAGGTTTATTTATTTCTCCCAATGAGATGCCAATGGATGTGTCTACAACTTCTATAGAATGACAGTCTCAAACTGCTAAAGATAAAACTCATTAGGTTTCTCATATATATCTCTTGATCAATGCCCCCATATAGGTCTAGTTCAAAGTAGGTCACATTTGAAGGCTTTTTCAATTCTTGAAATTCTGTGACTGTAAGTTGGTAAGGAAGACATTAAATCACTTGGATATTTGGTGATATCTGCTCCTTCAATCTATGCCTGATAAGCAAAAGTCTAGTGCTTCTGGGGTTCCCTATTTATCATGCCATAGGATTTAGAGCTTAATTTAGAGTTTAAAGATCTCATTCTCTCATTTTTTCCTCAAAAAATGAGGAGATTGGAGTTCAGAAAGGTTAAATGGCTTACCCATGGTCATACAGGGAGGGTGTAATAGAGTCATATTTTCCAACTCAAGATCTGGTGCTGTTTCCATCATGCTGCTTTACTACTGACTGCTCTCATTTGTAGATGAATTCATCATTGTCATTCACAGAAAAAAAAGGTGCATTTTCCTGCTGCTATAGTTACTACTTGGTTTCAAGGATCTCAGATCACAGGAAGACAAAAGTAGAAATACCTGGTATCATTTCTTCTGCCTCTCTTCTCTCCCCCCATCTTGTTTTGGCATTGTGACATTGACCATTTTTGACCCAGTTCTTAAGTGGTAGTTGTTGAGATTGTGTAGTCTTTTTTTTTTTCAGGACAAGTCATTTTGTTTCAGCTTCATTTTTAAAAGGGATAAATGACCCCTCTTCTGAATAGGGCAATACTTGCAATATGGTTGTAGACATGACTCACTAAGTTTTGAGGAGAGGAATTAGTTAATAAAAGTATGTTGAAGACTACAAATAGAGATTCTATGTTCAAATCCACCTCTACGACCTTGGACAAATCACGTCCTCACTGTTCCTCATCAGTAAAATAAGAGTTTAGGATTAGATAACTTAATAGGTCCCCTCTGGTCCAAATCTGAGAATCTGTGAAAAAAGCTAACATCATTGTTTTATTTTACCTTTTTTTCTGCTTAGACTTTTACAAATGATTTATTTCTTTTCTGAACAATGTAATATATCTACACCTACATATGAATACTGATTTTAGCTAAGTTTACAATTCCTTCATTTTAGAGTACAAAGCACTAGACAGAATCGTCTCTAGATGTAGTGTTCCCATATTCAGATAACTACTTGTGTTTAGGATAGCAATAGTTCTTCTTTTACAGACTTGTCATGTAGACAAGGTGGCTGCTGTGCAGAAGCTGCATTTCTGATAAAGCCTCCTTTTACATGGAACAGTGCTTTTTTCACCAAGTATAGCACATTTGAATTGCCTTCAGCTGGCTACTCCCTCCAGAGCTGCATTCCTAAATGTCTACAAAATGTGAGTTTGTGTGGTGACATTTTGTGCATACATGTAAAGCCCTTGATTTGCACGCATCTTAGGATTGTTTCAATAGTTAGCAGGAAACAATAAGAACAGTCTTTTCTGAAATGCAAAACTAGCACCAGAGAAAATAACAGTGATGCATTCTTTTAAAAATTTGATGCAAAGTCACGCAGACCCATTCTTTGAGAGAACTGTTGCTTTAATGGACTTGTAGACATTTCTTTCTTAACATGCAATCTTTAGATACTGTCTTCTTCAAAAGATTTCATAACTATTTCAGTGAATTAGAGAAATTTAAGTCCATTTTCTAAAGGGAATGCAAACAAAATATGGCTTCCATGGATTGTGAATTTATTTTACAAATGACCCATCTCCAGGACATGTGCTGATTCTAGAGGTCTTTGGGTCCCAGTTATTCCTCAATCTCTTGCAAGAGTTCTTAGAATTCCTTTTGCCCATACAGTAACTATGCTCTGTTCAGATTCTGAAGAAGATTCTAAGTCAATGGACCAATTGTTCGCTTCTCTTTTATTTTAAAGAGTTTCTGATCTATCTCCAAATCTTATCCTGTGTGACCTTGAACAAGTCACCACCTTTATTAGACTGTCTCCTTCTGATGAATTTTATGTATTATTACAGGCACACACACAAACATGCACATTTTCAATTCATATCAATTAAAAAATATTTTACTAAGCAAGACGTTCTGCTAAGGTCTGGAGATATAATATGAAATAAGAAAAAGCCCCTGCCTGCCATCAAGGCACAATAAAAGAGATATAGCATGTATGCAAATAATTACTATGCAAGGTAAAATTGTCATAAGGGAAATTCAAGACAAAATTCTCTAACAAAATGTAGAAATGGGTAGAATTATAGAGATATGCTTAAATTTATATGTATCATTTAATAATTTATGAAATACAATTTACAAAATTTATCACACCTCATCTCATTTAATACTTCTAGTAGCCCATTCAAAATGGGTATCAAAATATCTATTCAAAGTGAAATGTAGAGAGATTTGCCAAAGATCAAGAAAACAGTAAATGACAGAACGGGACTTAAATCCAGGTCTTCTGACTCCAAATCAAGTACTCTTTCCATTATAGATGACTCTCAAAGAGGTTTTCAAAATTCAGTCATTCTCACATTAACTAAATCCAATATATAGTTATTATCTCCTGTATGCTCAGTATTATGGTAAGACTCTGCAAGGCATACAAAAACATGGTTGCTATTTTAAATAGAGCATATAACTTAGATGGGGACACAAGGCAAACCCATACAAGACAAATTAGAAAACAATCCAGATAATATAGAGTTTTCTTCCTCCAAACAACTCCCTCCAACCTAGAAGTATGTAGCTCACTGAAAAAAGATGTGTGTAATGGGGCAAGGATAGATTGAGGCAATACCTCATGAGAAAAAGGCTAAGAAAATGGATGGCATGATGACACATAAGTGACTAATGCAGTTTCTCAGTTTCCCAGTTTAAAGACATTGTGTAGCTGGTTCTGGCTAACCATGTTATGAGGAAAAGGTCTACAACCCAGAAATGGGTGGCATTCAAAAGATACTAATAAAATCAAGCCTCCTGGTGATAGCTCTTCTTGGACTAGCGGGCATTGGAGAAGATGAATGAGTGGCTTTGAACCACGAGGTGGAGAAGGAAAGCTTCAGTCCTCTCTTACTGAGAATGAGCAGGAAGACAAGAGCCTCTCACTATGCTGTTTCTTTTTGCCTGTGTTGAATCTATTCTTTCTAGTTTTTAGGTGAAGGATATTTTAGATGGTTATCACCTTGTAAGCTCTTAAGAATCAAAAGAATAAGCTACCAGGAGATGTAGAAGTCCATGCCAGATTTTACAGCCAGCCAGTCTGGAAATGAGGTCCTGATAAATTATCTTCAAGATGAACCCTAAGGTAGCTAGGGTGAGGACTCATCCATTGTTAATGCTCAATTGGGAAGTGATGAACTTGGTAAGTGAACATGTAAAGAATGTGTTAATTTTGATTCTGCAGTCCTGCAGAGAGATGGAGGTGGCATAGGAGAGACTGTGCCTCCCCCAGATATTTTGGGTGAGGAGGAGAAGAAAAGTTTATAATTTTATTCTTCCTATATCTTAAAAGTAAATATTCATCTGTAAAGACTAACTGGTTTTAAATGTCTGATAGAAATGGAGCACTAATTACTGGAAGGTAAAAGTGGGGGGAACATAGTGCGAATAAAGGAACAAATAGTATTAGAGAAAGTCCACCCACACTACCTGAAAGGTGCCCTAGAATCCAGAACTAGTTATTAGCCTTGCTCATGGAAAGTAAATATACAGAGCATCCATACAAGAATGTTACATTTATTTACTGAAAGAGTATGTTCACATTCCTGAAGAGATAAAAGTTATTATGTGACTGGTCTTTGTCTTCATGGAGCCTATAATCAAGTGATGGAAATAAAACTAACCCATGTGAAATGACTGCCAACAATACCTAACAGTGTATAATTGTGTGCGAGTCTGTGGTTTTATGGGCGGTCAGAGAAAGGGAAGATGAATGAGGACTGTAGTAGACTAAGGAATACTTTATGGAGAAAATGTTACTTGGGCTGTGTCTTGAAAGAGAGTTAGGGTACCTGGAGAAGAAGGGGGGATTATTTCCAATTGAAGTTAAAAAAAACAGGAGCTATTGTCTGCTATGTGCTTGGAACATATATTAAACGTTTTTATTAAATGTTGAGGTAGGAATGAGTTTTACATGATCCCACAGTGAAGAGTCTGGCCTCCTTGGATCCAGGATATAAGTTTCAAAAGAATAGTAGGAGATAAAATTGAATCAATAATTAGAACCACAGAACCACATTTTTAGAGCTAGAAGAGACCTTAGAGACTATCTGGTCAGACAAAATGTGCCCAGATAACATAGTCAGAAGGAGGACTTTAAACCCGATGTGGTTGCAATAAGAGACCCTTAAAGATTTTTGAGCCAGAAGAGTAAAATAATGTAGAATGATAGATTTGCAAGATAGGAAGGGAGCTGAGATCATGGCATAGTGGAAAAAGCGTTGGGTCTGAAATCAGCTTACATATTTTATATTTACTATTTGTGTGATCTTGGGCAAGTAATTTAATTTCCCTGGGCCTCCATTTGCCTCATCTATAAAATGAGAATCTTGGCCTAGGTGACATATGATGTCCTTTCTAGCACTAAGTTAGGGAATGAACATTAATCCTTCCATTATACAAAACATGAATCCAATCTAATACACCCCCTTCAATTAGTCATTCAGCCTTCAGTGGAATGTCAAGTGATAGGAAATTCACTATTCTCTTCAAGTAGTACATTCCAGTTTTGGATGATTCTAAATATCGAGAAGTTTGGTGAGATATTATTGTTGTGATGCTACAGCAGCAGCAGCAGTAGTAGTACTATTTGTTGTAGTATTAGTAGTTATTGCACTAGTAGTAGTATGGGATGTTCAGGGAAGACTAGCACCTCTGTTATGAGGGCTTGCTGAGTCTTCTTTAGCAAACCTTTTCATCCACTTTTGGTGTAGACTTGTCACCCAGCTCCCACCTGTGATTCCAAGAACTTTAACATGTACATCAGCCTGGTAAAAGTGTCTCAATAGATAGCTAATCCAGAATGAGAAGGATGTCTACCCCAAGCACAATTTATTCCAATGGCCATGGAGGCAGCTGAAGCAGGAGTTGTGGAGTGCTTAGAACTTGATCAGACTTCTAAGATGCCACGGTCATCCGCTGCATCCCAGGCCATCACCAGCCATCTTGATTTTTGCCTTCTCACAGAACTTCAGTGACTTTGGAAGAGACAGTAGAGTTTACGACTTTGTGCAATTCTGCCTCACTTAAGTACAATTCATGCACAAGTCAAGACATTCGTTGGTCCTCTTCAAAAATGGACAAACAACAAGTAAGGCAGCAATATCAGCAGCAATAAATGGCAGTAGTTGTAATAATTTGGGGATAGAAAGTACAAGGGGAGAGTACCTCATCTCAAGAATTTCACAGTCTAATGGGAGAAAATATCATATTTCTATTACTGCAGTCAATGAACATGTAAGTTGTTGTGGGTTTTTTGCCTTTTTCATCACACTGCTGGTTTTATATTTAATTTGATGTCTACAAAAGCTTCTAGATCTTTTTCATAAGAATTGTTTAAAAGTGATGCTTATCCCATTTTTGTATTTGTGTAGCTGATTTTCTGTCAGGAAAAAACAAATTTATTCTCAATGTATTTCATCTAGATGTAATCTCATTTCAACATATCAAATCTTTTTCATTATGCAATTCAGCAATCATTTATCAAATGCATACTATATGCAAGATACTGTATTAGCTACTGAAAATCTAAAAACCAAAATGAAATATTTCAAATTCATATCATTTATAAATTCGATAAGTATACCATGTACATCTTCATTGGTAAAATTGTTGAATGAAAACATTTTCAGAATTAGAGAACCTTGAACCCTCTTTGGATCTAGTCAATCCATTTTTATCTTCAAGTTATCTTACGTTATATTTAGTGTCCATTTTTCATTTCCCATCCACACAACAGACTGTGAGCTCCTAGAAAGTAGGGGCTACTTCATTTTGAATTATATGTCCCCCTTGCACATAGAAGTCACTTAATCATTACATTTTCCAATACCCTTTTGAAATTCAGATAAACTATATCCAGAGCATGCATTGATTCACAAATACTGTAACTAAAGGATAAAATATATGACGTAATAAAAATCTAAATAAAGGATGTGGGGATACTTTCACATGACTTAATCCAAATGATCTCATGCTGACTCACGGTAATCACTTCTTTACTTCCTAATTGTTCACAAATTGCTCTTTTATTAATCAAACCTCTAGTTTTTTTAACAGATGTTCAGTTCACCATTCTCAGGAATAAGATACTATCTTCCCCTTTTTGAAAACTGATATATCTCAGACAGCACTTTGCCAGTGCTTCTATAACTTACTATGATTCCTGAAAGATTGTAGGTATTGGTTAAGCAGATAGAATTATCTCTTTATTTTGCCTATTTGTGTACCCAACATAGTGAAAGACTTTATTGTTTTTAAGATAGATTACAAACTCCAGATCACACTGAACTTTAGCCTTACTGGCGTCTTCTTATGAGACACTTATTTAACTATCCTTATTTGCCTCTCTTATACATGAATTTTTAAAATCTTATAATCTGTAAAGACAAATTAATACTTTTAGACATCTCCTAACATGGAATCAATTGGAACTACATTGGCAGAATTTTGTTGTTCAGAAACTTCTGTCCCTCTAAAATCTCTCTTTTAGAATTTCTGCATATGGAGTTATATCTACCTTATCTCACAAGTCTTTAAATGATGGGCTACTTAAATTTGGAGTTTATGTCTGGCTCACTTTTTCCAAAAGAAAATATTTTAAGCATCAAGACAATCTCAATATTTCTATATGGCTTTATATATGAGAATCATGGTACCTCAAGATCTCAGAACAATTAAAAGGAAAGGTGACCTAGAGGAAAATCAAAAAGCATATGAGAAGCTGAAGGGCACTATTTCCAATTTCCAGTTATGACATATGAGAGGAATCACATGTGACAAGAAAACAAGGTATGTCAGTCACACAATGGACCTGAGATAAGTGACAGGTAGCCCGAGTCCTTGATTGGTGTATAGGAAACATGAAGAGCAAAGGAAAGATTTCAGCATTATAGTTAGTTATCTTATGGAATATTTATAGTTCTATATGGGCAAGGATTATATAGAATAAGAAGACTGCATGCTTTGTGATCCATCCTCAGGAAAGAAGGAACCTTATCAATGAGATTATGGATTAACCAAAATAACTTAAGTCCCTACCATGACCTCTAAGACAATAATAACCTTGTTACTGCCTCCCTGGGTACAGTCTTAACAACCAGCTCTCACTTATTGGTTGGCTCCGATCCAGAACAGCATTTCTTCTTCTTGAAGTACCATTTTAGAAAAATGACTTAGGAAATTAACTTCATCTATTCTTTGTAACCAAACTATTCTTTGCCTTCATGTGTTTAGATGAGTAGGGGTAGAACAGAGAGGTTAATAGGAAAAAGAAGATACTTGAAAAAGAAGGGGGAGGAATGGTATATATCTTAGTCCTGATATATCCTTCCTCCTGTTTTTTCTTCCCTTCTTCCCATCCACCTAACCCATGCAGATAAATCAGAGTTTTGGAAAGAAGAGTTGCTACTTATGAAGAAATAAGGATTCAGATCTGAAAATACCTCTCCTTTTCTGAATCAGAAAGGCACTGAAAATACGTTTTCTGTGTAAAATTTCCTCTGGCATTACAGGGGAATAATAATTTGAACCCTGCTTAAAAGGCAATTTGTAGAATTTCAGTATAAGGCATTCTCTTTGAGATCTTTAACTAATATTTCTAAAGTATTCCATTACTTTATGGAGAAGAGAGGAAGAGAAAAGAGGGTTGAAATTGAAGGGAGGAGATAAAAGGGAAGAGGATGGAAAGAGGAAAGAGAAGGTGTAGGAGGGGAGGGGAAGATAACCACTAAGACCCCCAGGTCTAAATAAAAACCCTAGGTTCCAGTCCTGTTTTGGATACCTAATGGAAAATTATATATATATATATATATATATATATATATATATATATATATATATATATAATCACTTAATCTTCCAAAGATTGTTTCCTCACCTTTAAAATGATACTTACACTACCTCACAGTATTGTTGACAAGAAAGTGCTTTATAAACTATAAATAATGAGATACTCTCACTTCCTCCACCTTTTGAATGATGGAATTATAAGCTAGTAAACTCAAAAATTTATCAGCTACTTTGTTTTTCAGAAAAGAGAATTCTACAGATGATGTCTGGAAAATTGAATCCCCCAATCACCACTATATTCTTTTTCCTTGAAGGCTTAAATATTTAATTCAAAGAATGCTATTCATATGTTTTTCCTTCCTTTGATCCTCCCTGAAATATTCTCTATCATGCTTACTCTCTCAGGATTGCACATTTCCACAGTGATAAATATTTTCTGTATGAAAAAGGCAACCCTGCTACCCTTCTATCTGACTACTACCACAGATCCATTCATTGCCAAATTTCTATGATAAATCTCTTTCCACAATTCTTAGTAATTTCTATAAGGTCATATTTGCTTCTAAAATATAGCAGCAAGCACCCTAGCATACACACGAGGAGCTGCTGTACAGGCTCTTAGATCTGCTTTTCTAAAATGAAAGCAACTTTTGAGGGGCCAACATTCTACTTTAATTACATTCACCAATAAATAAAATACAAGCAGAGAAATAAAGACCAACAAACAGGGCTTCTAACTATCTGACCATAAACAATACATACATCACAGATCCGTCACATACATATATATCTACTAGAGAGAAAAGTACCAACATCTGGGTTTTCAAGCTGGAGGAGCTCCTTAATGGCTACCCAGAGTCTCAGCAGGCACATGAACTGTCTTCCAAATCCCTAAAGTAAAACCTCACCTCAGAGTATATATACACTTTTCAGAGCCAGAGGGCATCACAGCCCTCCATGACCCAGTGTCTCATTAACAATTAGCAAAAGGTGTGGGCCTTCCTACAAAAACAAGTCTCTTCCAATCAAGTTTCTCCCAAGGGATTCCCCCTGAGGTGGGAAAGATCTTTCATTAACATAAATCTCATCAACATTACATTACATTAATATATCCAGTTAGGTTTTTATAATACTTATACTTTGTACATTGCTGCACAGTCATCTGAGACATAAAAACCTTTTTCTGAATTGTTTCAGTTGGTCGGGTTTTTTTTACTATGACTATCTCCAGTGATTGAAGGAAGAATTCTACCAATGTTCTTCCAATATCTTCATTTCTCCTCATCTATTGGTTTAGCAAATAGAGCTGGGTAGTTTTTTTCCTTTCCACTCCTTTTTCCTAAACAGAAGTTTCAATAGCTTTTTATAACTGCACAAGAACCCATTGTTGTTTTCTCTTACATTTTGAACCAAAAAGTCAAACATCATTAAAGGCATCCTTTCTTTTTTTACCAAAAATTCAACATTCACATGAGGATCACAGATTATTAAAATATTTTTCAAATTATTGATTATTTATTTTAAACATGCTATTTTTAAAATTTTGACTTCCAAATTCTTTCTTTCTTTCTGAAATCCTCCCCAAACAACTGAGAAAGAAACATATTACCTATACATATGAAATCATGCAAAGCATATTTCCATATTAGTCATATTTTTAGAAAGCAAGAAAAATATAGAAAATGAGAAAATTATACTTTAATTTGTACTTAGAATTCATTAGTGATCTCTATGGAGGTGGATAGTTATGAATCCTTTATAATTGCCTTGAATCATTGTATTGATCAGAGTTGGCAAGTTTTTCATAATCAGTCTTCTTCACAGTATTACTGCTACTGTGTAGAATGATCTTCCAAATCTCATTTTACTTTACATCAGTTCATATAAGTTTTGTCATTTTTTTCTGAAACCATCCTCCTCATCATTTCCCAAAGCCCAAAAGCACCCCATCAAAATCTTATGCCACAACTTGTTTATCCATTCCTCAATAGGTGAGCATCCTCTCAATAGTTGTATACATACAGGACCTTTTCTTTTTTCTTAGCTCTCTTTGTAATACAGACCTAGTAGGGATATTGTTAGGTCAAAGAGTATACACAGTTTTATAACCCTTTAGGACTAGTTCCATGTTGCTCCCCAGAATGGATGGGTCAGTTCACTACTTCACTAACAATTTCTTACTCTATTTTTCCCACTTCCACTCCAACATTTGTGATTTCTGATAAGTATGATGTGGTACTTCAGAGCTGTTTTAATTTGCCTTTCCCTAATCAATACTGATTTAGAGCATTTTTTCCAGGACTATAGTTTGCTTTCTCCTTCTGAAAATTGCCCGATTATATTCTTTTACCATTTATCAATTGGAAAATGACTTTTATTTTTGTAAATTTGATTCAGTTCTATATTCAGTATATATTTGGGGAAAGGGGACTTTGTCAGAGAAACTTGTGGTATTTTTTATATTACCTCATTGTCTATGGTAACTTTTACAGTGTAGTTTCCCTGATTACCCCCTTTAATTAGGTCTATTTTTCCTTTTGCTTTGTCTAAGATCATGATTGTTTCTCCTGATTTTTCTTTACTTTAGATTAAGCATATTAGATTCTGCTCCTAACCTTTATTTTAACTCTGTCTTTCTCCTTTAAACATATCTCTTCTGATTTCTAATTCATTCTATCTGTTTCTATTTTATAGCTCAGCTCATCCCATTCACATTCACAGTAGTGATGACTAACACTGTATTTCCCTCAATCTAATTTTCTTTTGTGTCTCCTTTCCCTCTTTTTATCTTGTCACTCCTCAAAAATCTTTCTTTTTTTGCTTCTAATCAATGCTTCCCTTAATATTTTTTTCCTTTTATCATTCCCTCCCCTTCTCTTATCCCTTTCCCATCTGATTTACCTGTTGGCTAAGAGACAGATAGATAGGCAGATAGATAGATAGATAGATAGATAGATACACACATATATATTAGATAAATTTCCTCTTTCAACCAATTCTGATAAGACTGAAGTTCAGGCATTACCTACTACCACCTCCATTTCACTCTCCACTATAAAATCTCTTTTTTCCATACTTCTTTTCTATGAGAAAATATCCTCTCTTCTACCTCTCCCCTCTCCTAGTATATCTTCTTTCTCACTCCATTTTTAGGAACATCCTTCCAGCATAACTGACTCACACTCATTCCCTCTGTCTATATAAACTCCTTCTAACTGGTCTAATCATGATAAATTTCTTAAGGGTGACATATTTCATCTATCTATATAATAATGTAAGCAATTTATCTTTATTGACACTCTTATTATTACTCTTTTATGTTTACATTTTTATACTTCTGTTGAATTTCATATTTAAAAGTCATTTTTTAAAATTCTGCTCTGCTCTTTTCATAAGAAATGCTTGAGTCCACTATTCCATTAAATATCCATTTTTCCCATACAGGGTAGTTTATTCTTGGTTGTAATCTTAGTTCTTTTGCCTTCTGGACAATGTTTTCCAGGAAATCATCAAGGAAAACTGCCCAGAAGTGCTAGAGCCAGAAGGCAAAATAGTCATGGGAAGAATCCACCATTCACCTCCTGAAAGGGATCTCAAACTAAAAACACCAAGAAATATTGTTGCCAAATTCAGAACTATCAAATGAAGGAGAAAATACTACAGGAAGTAAGAAAGAAACCATTCAAATATCGAGGAGCTACAGTCAGGATCACACAGGACCTTGCAGCTTCTATATTAAAAGATCGAAGGAATTAGAATTCTATATTCCATAAGGTAAAGGAGCTGGGACAACAACAGAGGATCAATTACCCAACATAACATTTCAGGCAAGGAGATGGTCATTCAATGAAGTAAGGGATTTCCAGACATTCCTAACAGAAAGGCCAGAACTCAATAGAACACTCATCTTCAAATACAAGTCTCAAAAGAGGCATGAAAATGCAAACAGGGGGAATAAAAAAAGAAAAACTTGTTACTCAATTTGGGCAAACTGTTTATCTCCCTGTAAGGGAAGAAGACACCTGTTAATCTTGAGAACTGTACATCTATTATGAAATATAAAAGGGATATACATAGAGGGAACAAATATAAAGTAAATGATATGATGATAAAAATATGATTTAAGCATGCGAAGGTATTGTAACAGGAGGTGTGAAAAGGAGGAAGCAGAAAATGATAAATAGCACCACAGGAAGTTATACAAAATTATAGTAGAGGGAAACAGGGGAGGGAGATGAGCATTTTTTGAGAGGTACTCTCATCTGATTTGATTCAAGGAGGGAACAATAAACTTAAGAATATAATTCTAACTAGCTCTATAGGCAGTAGGAGGGGAAGGGTGAAAAAGGGGAGGTGAAGATAAAAGGGAGGGAAGAAGCAGTAAGGGTAAAGGGGAGTAAAAGGAAAGAGGACTAAAAGAAGAAAAGAAGTGTGCAGGAGATGGTGGTGAAAATTGAAAACTATTGAGGAAGGGAAGGGAGATGGGAGAACTAAAAGCACAATAGTGGGAAAGAGGATAGAAGGAAATATACAGATTGTAATCATAACTATGAATGTGAGATTGTAATCATAACTATAAATGTGAATGGAATGAACTCTCCCATAAAATGGAGATGGATAGCAGAATGGATTAAAAGCCACAATCCAAAAATATGTTCTTTACAAGAAACACATTTGAAATAGGGGCATACACGCAGGGTAAAGGTAAAAGGTTGGAGCAGAATATATTGTGTTTCAGATGACGTAACAAAAGCATGGGTAGCAATCCTAATCTTAGACAAAGCAAAAGCAGAAATAGATTTAATCAAAAGAGCTAAGGAAGGAAACTATATCCTGCTAAAATGCACCATAGACAATGAAGCAATATCATTACCATACATGTATGCTCCATGCTCCAAGTGGTATAGCATCCAAATTCTTAGAGGAGAGGTTGGGGGAGCTGGAGGAAGAAATACACAGCAAAACTGTACTAGTAGGAGACCTCAACATTCCCCTCTCTGAACTTGATAAATCTAACCTTAAAATAAACAAGAAAGAAGGCAAGGAGGTGAATAAAACTCTGAATAATAAAGGTATGATAGATCTCTGGAGAAAACTGAATGGGGATAGAAAGGAATATACCTTTTTCTCAGCAGTACATTGCACATATACAAAAATTGACCATGTTCTTGGGCATAACAACCTCACAATACAGTACAGAAAGGCAGAGATAGTCAATGCATCCTTCTCAGATCATAATGCAATAAAAATTATATGTAATGAAAGGCCATGGAAAGATAAACCAAAAATTAATTGGAAACTATATAATCTAATCCTAAAGAAGGAGTGTGTAAAGCAACAAATCATAGAAACAATCAACAACTTCATTCAAGAGAATGACAATAATGAGACAACCTTCCAAATCTTATGGGATACTGCAAAAGCAGTTCCTAGGGGCAGTTTTTTTATCTTTGAATGCCTACATGAATGAAATAGAGAAAGAGGAGATCAATGACTTGGGCATGTAGCTGAATAAGCTAGAAAAAGAACAAATTGACAATCCACAAGTAAATACCAAATTAGAAATACTGAAAACCAAAGGAGAGATTAATAAAATTGAAATCAAGAAAACTATTGAATTAATAAATAAAACCAATAGTTGGTTTTAGGAAAAAAACTAATAAAATTGATAAACCTTTGGTCAATTTGATTTTAAAAAAAGAAAATCAAATTACTTATTAATATTAAAAATGAAAGAGGTGAACTCACCTCCAAAGAGGAGGAAATTAAAACAATAATTAGAAATTAATTTGTCCAACTTTATGTCCATAAATTCGACATTCTAAGTGTGATAAATGAGTATTTAAAAAAAATACAAATTGCCCAGATTAACAGAAGAGGAAGTTGAATACTTAAACAACCCCATCTAAGAAAAAGAAATTGAAAAAGCCATCAATGAACTATCCAAGAAAAAATCTCTAGGGCCAGATGAATTTACAAGTGAATTCTATCAAACATTTAAAGAAGAGTTAATTGCAATATTATATAGACTATTTTTGAAATTGAGGAAGAAGGAGTCCTTCCAAATTCTTTTTCTGATACAAATATGGTTTTGATACCTAAACTAGGAAGAGACAAAACAGAGAAAGAAAATTATAGACCAATTTCTCTAATGAATATAGATGCAAAAATTTTAAATAAGATTTTAGCAAAATGAATAGAGCATCTTATCACAAGAATAATACATTATGTTCAAGGAGGATTCATACCAGGAATGCAGTGCTTGTTCAATATTAGAAAAACTATTAGCATTATCGATCATATCAACAACAAAATTAACAGAAACCACATTATTATCTCAATAGATGCAGAAAAAGCTTTTGACAAAATACAACACCCATTCCTATTAAAAACACTGGATAACAAGAATAGAGGGAACTTTCCATAAAATAATGAGCAGTATCTACCTAAAACTTTCAGCAAGCATTATATACAATGGCGATAATCTAGAAGCATTTCCAATAAGATCAGGGGTGAAACAAGGATGCCCACACCACTATTATTCAATATGGTACTAGAAATGTTAACTGTAGCAATTAGACAAGATAAAGAAATGGAAGGAATAAGACTAGCAAAGAAGAAACTAAGTTATCAATTATATGATGATATTCTTAGAAAGTCCCAGAGATTCAAGTATAAAACTACTTGAAATAATAAACAACTTTGGCAAAATTACAGGTTAAAAAATAAATCCACACAAATCTTCTATATTCATATATATTAGTAACAAAGTCGAACAGCAAGAGATAGAAAGAGAAATCCCATTTAAAGCTAGGGTAGACACTATAAAATATTTGGGAGTTTATCTGCCAAAACAAACCCAGGGGCTATATGAACACAATTACAAGACACTTTTTGCACAAATAAAGTCAGATCTAAGTAAGTGGAAAAACATCAGTTGTTTGTGGGTGGGCTGAGCCAATATAATAATAATGACAATTCTAACTAATTTACTTATTTAGTGTCATGCCAATTAAACTATCAGATAATTATTTTCTAGATCTGGATAAAATAATATCAAAATTCATCTGGAAGAAGAAAATGTCCAGAAAATCAAAGGGACTGTGAAAAGAAATGCTAAGGAAAGTGTCCTAGTGCTACTAGATCTCAAATTATATTATAAAGTAGCAATTATCAAAATTACTTGATACTGGCTAAGAAACAGAAGAGTAGACAAGTGAAATAAGCTAAATACTCAAGACACAATGGGCAATGAATATAGCAATCTCCTGTTTGATAAACCCAAGGACCCTAGCTTCTGTGATAAGAACTCACTGTTGGACAAAAATTGCTGAGAAAACTGGATAACAATGTGGTGGAAACTAGGCATAGACCAATGCCTGATACAGTACACAAGAATAAAGTCCAAATGGGTATATGATATAGGTATAAAGATTGATACTATGGACAAATTGGAGGAGCAAGGAATAGTGTATTTATCAGATCTATGGAGAAGGGAAGAATTTTTTAACTAAAAAAGAGATAGAAAGCATTATGAAGTGCAATATGAAAAATTTCATTACATTGAACTGAAAAGCTTTTGCACAACCAAAGCAAATGCAACCAAAATTCAGAGGGAAGTAGTATATTGGGTAAGAATTTTTACAGCTAATCCTGGGATTAAGGCCTCATTTCTAGACTATATAGAGAACTGATTCAAATGTACAACAATACAAGTCATTCCCCAGTTGATAAATGGTCAAAGGATATGAACAGGCAATTTTCAGAGGAAGAAATTAAAGATATCTATAATCATATGAAAAATGCTCTAAATCACTTTTGATTATATAGATGCAAATCAGAACTCTGAGTTACCACATCACACCTATCAAATTGGTAAACATAACAGAACAGGAAGATGATAAATGTTGAAGAGGATGTGGGAGAGTTGGAACACTAATTCATTGTTGGTGGAGCTGTGACCTCATCCAACCATTCGGGAGAGCAATTTGGAACTGTGCCCAAAGGGCTGCAAAAATGGGCATACCCTTTGACCCAGCAATATCGCTTCTAGGATTGTATTCCCAAGAGATCATAAAAATTGGAAAGGGTCCCACATGTACAAAAATAGTTATAGCAGCACTTTTTGTAGTCATCAAAAACTGGAAATCAAAGGGATGCCCATCAATTGGGGAATGGCTGAATAAATTATGGTATATGAATGTAATGGAATACTATTGCATCATAAGAAATGACAAACAAGAAGACTTCAGAGAGGCCTGCAAAACTTATATGATCTGATGCTGAGTGAAAGGAGCAGAGCCAGGAGAACTTTGTGCACAGCAATGACCACAGTGTGCAAGAGTTTTTTCTGGTAGTCTTGGAACCTCATAGCAATGCAAGGACTTAAAAAAAAATTCTCAATTGTCTTCTAAGGCAAAATGCCTTCCACATCCAGAGAAATAACTATGGAATTCAATCACAGAATACAGCAGATCATTTGTGTGTGTGTGTGTGTGTGTGTGTGTGTGTGTGTGTTATGTTTTGGTTTGTTACATGATTTTTCCCATTCATTTTAGTTCATCTACACATCATGACTATAGTGGAAATATATTTAATAGGAATGTATGTGTAGATCCTATATAGAACTGTATGCCATCTCGGGGAGGGAGAGGGGAGGTGGGGTGTAGGTAGGGGGGAAAAAACCTAAGTTATATGGTAGTGATTGTAGAACACTAAAAATAAATAAAATTCATATATCAAAAAAGAAAAAATGATTGTCACTTTTTGTTGGTTTTCCCCACTCAATTTGTTGTGATATGTTTGTTGGTTTGTTTGTTTTTAAGTTTTTGTAGAGAGGTGTGTTGTCCTGGATACTCTCTATTCTCTACCTTTTCGTAACACTGCTATTTTCTGTTTTATTACTTATCTGATGACTATTTTGCAGTCTCCTTTTCCTATCACTCATCCGTTTTACCCCCAATAACTGTGGGTATGTTATATGGCGTTAACTCCCATGAGTTGAATTCTCATTCAACTATCTAGATAACTCAGAGATCTATGTATCCTTTCCTAATATTTCTCATGAACTCCAGTCTGATATGATAAACTACTTTTTGGAGATCTCAAACTAGATTTCCTATGAGTATATCAAACTCAGCGTATCCAAATAAGAATCAATTAACTTTCTATCCCAATCTCCAATACATATCTAATATTATTGAGGGTACTACCATTCTCTTAGTCACCAAGGTTCACAACTTCTGTTTCACCCTTGACTTTTTAATATTCACTTTCCTCACATATTAGCAAAACTTTTGATATCTACTTTCATAATGTTTCTCATATGCATTTATATCTATCTACTCACACAACCATCATCCTAGGAAAGGTCAGAATCACCTCTTACCTGACGTATAGAAATAGTTTTTGAGGTTTTTTTCAATAAATTTATTCTTATCTTTTCTCATAGCCTAAATATTCTTCTATATTCTTTTTCCTCTAGCTCCTGAAGAGCCATCCCACATATAAAATGCTTTTGAAAGAAAGTAAAAGTAAGAGAAAAAATAAGCTAAGCACTTATAGGAAAAGTTGTCTTACATCCCTTCTTTGGGTCCAAGCTTATTATATTAAATTTTTCAAAATTTAATTTTTCAATTGTTTTATGAAGTTTTGTGTTTTCATTTTGTAGATCCTGCATATGTTATTTCTTGGCTATTCTTTCATCATTTTACATCAGTTCATGTATGTACTTCCATGCTTCTATATATTCATCACATTCATCATTTCTTACAGACCAGTAATATTTAGCCTTTCCTCAATGGAAGGATATCTACTTTCTTTGCAATTCTTTGCTGCCACATAAAGTGCTGCTACAGATAACTTTTATGTATATGGGGACTTTCCTTTTATTCATGACCTTTTTAGGACATATACCCAGTTGTGGAATTTCTGGGTCAAAGGTTATGGGTAGTTTAATCACTGTAAGTATAATTCCAAATGGCTTTCAGAAATGGTAATGCTGAATCACAGCCCCATTAGCAATGCAATAGGGTTCCAATTTTCCCACAACCCTTATCACATTGACTATTCTAGCCAAAAGGCTAGAGGACCAAAAGGTCATCATTATCAATTTTCTGGATGTCACATGAAACCTCAGAGTTGGTTTGTTTGTATTTCTCTTATTATGGTCATTAATAAATTTTTATTATTCTTTTGAGGACTCTTCTTTCGTATTCTTTTTCCCATTTATTTCTTTGAGAATAGCTTACAGTACACTGCCAATCTGATAAAGTGGTTTTCCTAAAGGATGACATTGGTTATATCTTCCACTGAATAATTTCCATTTATTCTCTCTTTCCTCCAGGACCAGTCTTTTGTTACCATTTAAAGTTCCACATGGTCAACCTATTGTGATCTTTCTAGGTTCCTCATACTTTGCTCCATGCCCTCTGCAATCCAGCTACATTTGCCTACTTTTTATTCTTCACACAGAATCCACATTTCCCATTTCTGTGCCTTTATGTTGGTTTCCTCTCATTCCTGGAATGGTCTCCCTCCTCATTGTCCCCTTTTAGTTTCCCTGGCTTTCTTCAGGACTCAGTTCAAGTCCTGTCTTCTGTAGGAGGCTTTTCACAATCCCCCCAGCTACTAATTCCGAAGACTTCTATCTACTGTGTATTATGTTATGTTTACCTAGTTATTTACATGACTTCTCCTGAATTAGAATGTGAGATCCTTACGGAAAGGGACGAGTTTTCTCTTTTTTCATATTCTCTGTCACATGTTTTTCTTTCATCATTCAGTCATGTTCAACTCTTTATGACTCTGTGAATCATATTACAGCAATACTGTCCTTGGGGTTTTCTTGGAAAAAATACTGAAGCAGTATTCCATTTCCTTCTCCAGTGGATAAAGGGAAACAGTTTAAGTGAATCACCCAGTGTCACAAAACTAGCTAAAGCTTGAGGTCAGAGTTGTATTCAGGTCTTCCTGACTATGGGCCCAGCATTCTATCCACTGAGCCACTTAGCTGCCTGTGGCACCTAGTAAGTGCTTATAAATGCTTGTTGGCTAAGAGATTTACTTGTAACTGAGAAGTCCTACATTTGTCTTTATATTCTCAGTACTCAGAACAGTGCCTTATACATGACAAACATTTAATAAATATTTGGTGGATTGTTTAGATGTATTTTATGTATGTATTATACATACACAGAGATGGACGCACATACACTCACTCACAAGTGCCATATAACATATTGATGTCATATTAAAGTAGTGATATGGGAAGATTAACCTGTTAGTAATATTAGGGATACAAGTAATGCATTCCCCTTCCTAGGATCTGATTAATTTGCCAAAATGAAAGCTTCCAGAAGAGGCAGTAAATTAGTCCTGAATGATTCTGCTTGTACAATTATCTGTTTCCTGAAGCACCTTTGTTAATAGATGCTATTGCATCATTTGGCAACACAAATCATAAACTTATCAAATTTGAACTTGCTTGGAATTCTTTCTCTTTTAACAAAGTAGCAACAGGAAGCTTAGTCTAGGAGGAAAGATGCTAAATTAGAACATTTAGATATAATTAGATTCTCCTCTTAGTTCCATGATGAGACAAATGATTAGACCTCTCCTTGTCTTCTTGACAAAAAATTTTTTGTACATGGAGTCTGGACCTGGGATTAACTGATACAGAGAACTTCCAGGGAGGAAATTTCTTCCACTAACACAAATAAGCAACTGATATATAACTTATTACCTTGGAGAATTGACTGAGGACACTGAGAAGATATTCAATTAGTGGTTCTTACATATCTTAGGTGGCACTTGAACTCAGGTTTTTTTGTTCTTCCTAAATCTGAAAGCCCCACCAACTCTCTCTCTCTCTCTCTCTCTCTCTCTCTCTCTCGATTTCTCTCTCTTTCTCCTCAAATTAGTTTTGATCTGCATCTTTGATTCCATTACTATATGTCACTTCTGGTGAGGAAGTTCCCTCTACCAAAGCAGATAAATCATCTCGTAGGTTATTTTGACACCTGAGGCACTGAGAAGGTAAGTGACTTGAAAAGAGTCACACAACTAATGTGTAAAAATCTGGACTTGAATTCAGACCTTCCTTATTTGGAGTCTAGTTTACTAACCACTACACATAGACATCTCTGAATTGTACAAAATAAATATTAGATGAATATTTTTATTTCACATTTAAAGGTGAATAATGATATCTAATCCATGACCTCAAAGGGTGACCATAAAGATCAAACGACATAAAGTACATAGGAATGCTTTGAAAAGTGGAGAATTACTGTGTAGATGTAATAGGTTATTAAATGTTTCCCCTCCATATGCTAGTACTAATCTCATTTTGATTGAGGAACTTCTCTTTTGTTTCCAGGGATCCTAAAACTGATTTTTTTTTCCTCTAAGATATTCTACTTTAAGGTAATAGACTGATTAGACAAGTATTTTTTTTCTGTTCCTCTCATTTCCTTCCCTCTTTGCCATTCACCAGTTGTGAAGGTCAACTCCAAGGGAGGTAACACTAGTCAGAAATGAGCTGCTATTGCCTTGAGGGCTAGTTAGAAAGGTTGTGGTGGGTGTATGGATCAAGAAGGCAGCTCCTTCTTTCTTTGGATAACTTGAGCTGGTCGACTCTCCTACTGTTTATGGCATCTCGAGTTAATTAACAAATCATGACCTCTCCTCCCCTGCTCTGCAAGACAGAAATACAAGGAAGAAAAAGTAATTTCTTTCTTTAATGGACTCAGTGTTATAAGTATTAATGAAGAACCCTGAGCTATAGCCCAGAATTATGGGTGTCCTTATGCAACCTGTTAGCAGCCCATCCATTTCACTGCCATTCTCATTCCCCTATACTTTCCTGATCCCCTCATAAATATGTGAACACCCTTGTGGCCCATTCTATTATGAAGGTAAGTCTTATTTTAGGGAAAAACATACAGAAATCTTTTCTGAGATTTAAGATGTAGAAGTACCAAGGTTGATTATATCAATGACTTACTCATGTTCTCTGCACCACTGAAATTTCATCTTTGAATATGGATACATAATATCTGGCTACCTAGAAGTTATTAGGAGTGACAAGCATTTCTTTAAAATTAAAAATCTATAACATTTCAAGTTGACATCACGGCAATCATGATTTTAGTCAGGCAAAAATATAAACCATACCCCAGAAATCATACATTAGATTTACTGCAGGTTTAGTTTGCAATAAGACTACAATAGGGCTATGAGCACAATGAAGCACTGGGGGACATTGCCCCACTTGAGAGATGCCTAGCCTAGGTACCACAGACAAGTCCCATTTCAAGAAACATATTTTATTTTCCCCTAGCTATTTCTATACAATACATAATTCTCACTCAATAGCACTCAGTGTTAGCATCTTTTGTGAATCATGGGGACTCATATCATTATATTCCTTCTGATGATATGACAGAACCCAGCAGCCCAGTGCAGTATCCTTCCACACCAACAAAAACCTCTTTGTCCTCTCAGGTCTCCCTTAGTTCTTTGTTTGTACACTTCATATAGTTAAATTATTTCCTCACATAAATATATCATTAGCATGGAATGGACTTCAGCAGTTAATTTATCTAACCATCTCATTTTCCAGAAGAGAAAACCAAGGTCTAGAAAGATAAAATGCCTTGCTCAAGACGACACAGATAAGAATGCAAAGGTGAGGTTCAACTTCAGATACCCTGACTTCAAATTCAGCACTTTCCCCTGAAGCCTCACTGTCAGCCTAGCATGACTTTCCATGTGACAGCCTGGCATAAACTACTTTTTACTCCCTCCCCACAAAACCCACTTCTCTCTCAGCAATAGCTAGACTACATCAAACTCAAACTTCTATTCAGATTGTTTGATTCTTGTTCTGAGGAGCATCTTAAGTCAAAATCTTCATTGATCCAGGGGACTGAGTGAGTACTCAACTTTATCTTAAGATAGGGAAAGTGTAATTCATTTCTGCCACATTCCATTACCTCATTGGTGCAATGTAGCTGAGACACCTAGTATCTTATCCAATAAAGAAGTTTAACACAGTCTTCCCCACAGGACTCACAGAAATCGTAGACCTGGGTCTCTGAAAACAGTATCCTATCCAATACATTGGAGAAGGGATTCTTAACCTGAGTTCCATGAATAACCACACACATAACACATGTATGTTATACATGTATATATACATGTTGTACATGTATATATACATGTTGAGTGCATAAGTATATACAGAAAGAGACACACATATTGTGTATGTATATATTATGTACACACATATGTATGTGTACTTAAAACTTATTTCATTGCAATTAGATTCCTTTGTAATTCTATATATTTTATCCTATGCATTTACAAATCTTTTTCTGAGAAGGAATCCGTAAGCTTCACCCAACTGGCAAAGGTGTACATGACACACATAAAATTTAATAACTGCTAGGCAAATACTCCCATGTTTCACCTCTGGCTTCACATCAAGAAAACCATAATCTTTCAGTAGTTGTTTTACTCTGTCTGAGGCAAAGACGGTGGTGGGGGAGGGAGGAATGACAGAAGTTCCACCAAGGACCAAGGAACCAAAATGATGAGTGGTCTGATAAATGCATTCTTGTACCATCATCCCAGCTTACTCAAGTCTCTTGGTTCTCCTGGAAGACTCAGAATAAGTGAAGTCAATAACCATGAATTAAATGCATACTATGTGTGTGCCGGACACTGAGCCAAGTTCTGGGGACACAGAGGAAAGTAGAAACAGTTCTTCACTTAAGGAGCTTACTATCTAATTGAGGAGACAACATACAACTATTTGCACACAGGAAATATGCAGGATGAATTGGAGATAATCTCAGAGAGAAGGCACAAACATTTAGAAGGTCCAGGAAAGACTTCTTGCAGCAGACGGGCTTTTAAAGGGAACTTAAAGGAAGCCAGGAGGGAGAAGTGAGGAAGGAGAGGATTCCAAGCATGGGAATCAGACAGTGAAAATATTTGATTTGGAAGCTGGAATTGAGTGTAAGGAACACCAAAGAGACACTTGTTGGTGACTGTAAAATCCATGGAGGGCAATAAAAAATCAAGCTAAAACAAGAATTTTGAATACTATTTATTCCCTTCTTTGTCCTTTCCTACCTCTCATGGACTTTGAAGAACTGGGCTGAGAGTCGTCTCAAAGTCATAGCGGTGACAAAATGTAGACGTCAATAGATTATTAATTCCATGGGCAGCTCCTTCCCCCACCCACCCCCACCCTCACCCACATGCCTAGCACAGTGCTCTGTGTCTGTCAGTTACTTAATAAATGTTTGTTTCCTAACTGAATAAACAAATGAACACAAACATTTCATGACAGTTCTCTTACAAAAGCCTCCATTTCAGCCTGTTATATCATTGCCTTGCGAGCAGTAATCAGCTCACAAGGATTTAACATCATGGCTGTAAGTTGTGCAAGTGGCCTGACCAAGGATATAAATAGCTCTGGCTGTGCAGCTAGCAATCATGCCTGTTTACAAAGGAATTAAACCCATCACATAAACTGGGTTATCGATCTCACAGTGGAAATTATTTATCCTGCTAAATTTGATCATGATCTACCCACTCAACAGCCTGCATTATTTATTCTGCTACTTTCCAGGCTCACAGTCAGGGAAGAGCTATGGTGATTTTATTTAATGACCGTTAATATCTTCTTTCCGATGAAATTCTGCCTGGTGTTTGTCCAACACCTGCCTCAGCAACTCTAGGAACACTCTTTTGAGAGGCCTCTGTCAACAGGACATGGTTTGCTTTCTTTAAGCATTCTATGTAGAAAAACAGAAAGGATCAAAAGAATGACACCACTGTTGTCAGTTGTCAGGATATTGAGTAATTATGACATTGTCCTATGCAGTTGGATGGATGAAGTAGTTGGAGGGCCCCAGGATTCTTCTCGTTTTACATATTCTTTCTCACCTTATTTTTTTCATATTTCATATATAGTGTAATAAATGTATGTATACATACATGCATGTATATGCATATGTACATGTGTATTTATTTTTCGAGAATATGCAAACGTACAATAATGTGATCCATGAAATATATCAATGGATAGATAGATGTACAAGAGAGAGATGGGTAGATAATGGAAAAGATAATGAGTTCTGTTTTAGAGATCAACTAATTACTAAGCATCTAGTAACTATATTAAATACCTCTTATATGTCAGGCACTGTATTAAGCACAGGGGATATAGATAAAGGCAAAAGAAGCTCACAGCTTACTGTAGGAAATAGGAAAACAACTATGCATAAATAAGATATATGCAAGATAAGTTGAAGATAATTAACAAAGAAAAGACACTAACCTGAAGGGAGATCAAGATAACATTCTTGTAGAAGGTGAGACTTTTTATCAGAAATTTGAATGAAGTCAAGGAAATCAGAAAGTGGAGATGAGGAGGGAGAAAATCCTAGGCATTAGGGACAACACATCAAAACACATGGAGTTGGGAAATGGAGTACCTTTTTCAAGGAACAGGAAGGAAGCCAGTGTCACTGAATTACAGAGTGTGTGAGAGTGAATAAGGAATAAGAAGACAGAAAAAATAAGAGGAGGCCAGGTTGTGAAGAGTTTTGAATACGAGAAGGTGTTTTATTTAATGATAGGAACCCTTTGAAGTTAATTGAATGTAGGAAGGGATGACATGGACAGACATACTTTAGGAAGATCAATTTGGTCACTGGGTAGAGGATAGATTGGAGGTGGGAGAGGTGTGAGGCAGAGGACCAGTCAGCAGACTATTGCAATAGTCCAGGTTTGAGGAGGTGAGGACCTGATCCAAGATAGTGATAGTATCAGAGGAGAGAAGAGGGCATGTATGTGAAATGTTAGGAAGGTAAAATCTATAAGACTTGACAATAGGTTGGATATGGGAGCTAAAAAAGAGTGAGGAGTTGAAGATGATGTCTAAGTTATTAATATGGTAGGATGGTGGTAACTGACAGGACAGTGATGATACCCTCAAAAGAAATAGAAAAATTAGGAGGATTTAGGGAGGAAAGCTAATGAGCTCTGATTTAGATATGTTGAGTTTAAAATGTATGTGGGACATCCAGTTTGAGATGTCCTATGAGAAATTGGAGATATGAAACTGGAGGTCAGAAGAGTGGGTAGGACTGGATAAGTAGAACTGGGAATAAAACAGAGTGATGATAATTTAATCAAAGGAAACGAATAAGATAACCAAGTGAAATAATATAGAGCAAAGAGATGAAGGCCTAGAATAGAATCCTGGGGATACCCATGTTTAATGAGAATGTCCTGGATGATGATCTAGTAAGACACTGAAAAGGAGAAGTTAAGTTGGCATGAAAAGAACCAGAATGAAATAGGATATGGAAATTTAAGGAGAATAAAATATAAAGAAGAAGAGGGTGATCCACAGTGTCAAAGGCTGTAGAGCATGAGCATTGGAAAAAAAGTCATTATATGTAGCATTCAAGAAATCATTTGGAGAAAACAGTTTCAGCTGATTGTGAAATTGAAAACCAGACTGTGGAAAGTGAACAGAAAAAGTGAGAGGAAAAAGAAAATGGAAGTTTCATTGTATGTAACCTTAGCTTTTTCATACATTTAGCCAAAAAAGGGAGAAGAAATACCAGGTAATAGAGGACAAGAAAGATCAAGAGGGCTTTTTTCCAAAGTTGGAGGAGACATGGACATGTTTATAGACAGTAAAGAAATAACCTGTAGACATGAAGAGAGTAAAGGTAAGTGAGATAGAGGAGTCAATCTAATGCTAACAAAGGGATGGAATGAGATCACATACATGAAAAGGGATTAACCTTGGTAGGAAGAAGGGTCACCTCCTCATTTGTTACAGGAGTAGATGGTGCAGTGGATAGAGTTCAAATCTCACCTCAGACATTTGACCCTTAATAACTGTGTGACCTTGGGCAAGTCATTTAACCTCAATTGCCTCATCCCGAGTCACCTCCAGTTATCCTGATGAATATCTCGTCACTGGATTCAGATGGCTCTGGAGGAGAAGTGAGGCTGATGACCTTCACAGCCCTCCCTAAGTCAAAACAAAGGCAAGTGCAAGTCATGTCATTATTTCTCTGATGGCATGGTCTTCTTTGGCAATGAAGGATGAACACACAAAAGAGATGATGACAGAAGGAATCTGAGAGATTTGACATGAGAATGCTGGAGAACAGGAAGCTCTTGAACAGTCTCCATTTTTTCAGTAAAATATGAACAAAAGAAGAAATATGGGTACATCACATGGTGAAGATTAGGGACAAGTACGGCTAATTTGAGTGCCCCACCAATATTCATAAAATGTCAGAAGAAATTGTAAAAGATTCATATACACATTGAGAGGACTGCTGTAGCCAGATTATGGGAGAATGTGGACAATAGTCTTATAGTCTAAGCAGAAACAGTGGTTTGTTATTTGCATGCTGAAAGAGAATATTCACATTGGTGACTTCACCAGTATAACAGAATATTTGAACACATCAAATATCCATTGGTTTCTAAATTACTTGATAGAGACTTCTCAATTTGGGAATGGTGAGAGTAGGGGGGTTTATAGTGGCAATAACTTATTGGGGCAAATAATAAACATCTATTCCTTTACAAATTTTATGTTTTTAGCATTATTAATTTACCTGATTTTAGCAGAAGTACTAAAAGAAGATTTGAAGTGGATACACTGTAAATAAGGAATCAACTCTTCACCTTCCATAAAATCTAGGTACCTTGGAACTCAAAGTCTAAAATATATTAGTGGGATTTCAATTCCCTAGTTCTGCACAGTATCTTTCTGAAATAGAATTAATCTGTTAAGCCATAATGTGCAACTATAGGTTCTATCCAGGACCATAAATCCCAGGAAATTAACTTGCCTAAGCTTTTGCTTGGGGTAGCTTCCAGCTATGAGAGACTTTCTCCTGTCTAATTGCCATTTAAATATTTCCTGCAGTCTTTTTTTGCTTCCTTCCACCCAATTTGATGAGAAATTTCTCGGGGGAAAAATGTTTGCTTTTACTTTTCTAGAAGAAAAATAGGTCTTTATTTGTATTGTGGGTAAGAAAGGTCTAGTGATACTTTATGTTGCAGGGCATAAAAAAAGAAGGGGGTAGTTCCCTCACAGGTTGTTTATCCCACTGGGATGTAAGCACCAGGTAAAGTTATCAGCGGATTTGCTATACCACTATATGAAGAGAAATCAATACACAGGAACTGGGTCATTCATATGTGCTATTCTCATTCAGCAGGACAATTTGTGGGGCCATATATGAAATGTGACACTGATACTGATTAACAGCTATATCATGGACAATGACATTCCAGTCAAACTGCTCTACTTCCTACTCTTCAGATCTGAAACCCCATCTCTGACTTCCATGCTTGTTCTAATGCTTCGAATTTTGTCATTGCTCATCTCCACCTTGGGGAACTCCTCGTTCCCTTCAAGGTTCAAATCAAGTGACACTTTCTATTTTCTAATACCTCCGTTGTCAGCACCCTCACTACTCAAAGTTACATTTTCCTCACTTTGCATAAATTTTCTATTTATCTCTGTACATTATGCTTTCCCCCACCCTCAATAAAAATACAACCTCTTTGAAAAGAGACATTTTCATTTTTGTCTTTCTATCTCAACTGCTTAGCAAAGCCCCTAAATAAGAACAAAAACAATAACAGTGATTATCAAAAATGTTTACATGCATTTAGAAAATATTTAATGAAATAAAAATAATTTTAAGAGATCAAGTCATACCTTTTTTTAACAGCAAGTCCTTTTTTGATTCAATTGCCAGACATAACTCTTGGTGGAAAGATAAAGACCTGGTATGTCTTAATTTCAGGAAAGAATTCTACAGAGTCCTCTGCTCTTCTTTATCAAAATGGAGAGACAGAGGCTAGATAGTATAGTTAGTTGGGGTGGATTGGGAACTGATTCTGTGATGAAACCTAAACAGAAGTCATTAATGGTTTAATATGAACTTGGAGGGAGGTTTCTTACAGGATAATGCCAGCATCTATCCTTGGATTTTTGCTATTTATTAATATTTATATCTATGATTTGGATAAGGGATATAAAATTAATATTAAAACTTACTATTATAATAGCTGGAATTTATAGACTGCCTTAAGGTTTCCAAAGAACTTAGTAAACATTCTCTCATTTGAAGCTCATAACAACTCTGTGGCTTAATTGTTTTTCATTTCTATTTTATGTGAGAAACAGATACTGAAAGGTTAAATGACTTTAACACTGATAATTGTATTTAACATAATTGGTTTCTTTTGTAACATTAGGTATTTTATGCATTTAGAAATATTATTTGAAGAAAGAGTCAATAAATAGCCATAAGTTTCACCAGATTGTCAAAGGGGTCCATGGAACCAAAAAAGAAAAGAAGAAAGAAAGAAAAGAAAAAAGAAAGAAAAAAAAATTAAGAATCACTGATCAAAATGACTTACAAAACTGAAGCTCACCCTGAAAGTAACAAATAGCTTCAACCTATTTTGAGCATAACTCAGCTGTCTTTTCCATATTTACATACTTCTTAGTTTGTGAATGTCTTCTTGACCGCTAAATTCATCAATTATCCTACCCTTTAATTCCAGTTTGTTTTTTTTTCTAATCCATAATCTCTCCCCTGTTCTCCAGCTCAAATTAAAAAATTCCTTGACTTAGTATATTTTATTTTGCATTATAGTTGTTAGCTTCCTTCAAAGCATAGCTCAAGTGCCCCCTGTGGAGGCATTGTCTTTCTTGAAAGATCTTTCTATTACTTTTCATGCAAAAGGCAGTGTAGTACAAAGGATAGAGAAGGGACTTGAAATTAGGACAACCTTGATTTAAGATTTGCCTTTGGAAATTATTGGCTCTGAGACCATGAATATCTTAGCCATCTCCTACCTACCTACGTTTAACTTTTCAGCAACTCTAAGACTGTAAGTTATAAGGCAGGTGGCAATTGGGGAAGAAGGACAGAAAAAAAAAACCAAGCATATATGAAGTATCTACTATATATCAGGAAGTGTGCTAAACCCTTTACGAATTTATCTCATTTAATCCTCATAACATGCATGATTATCCACATTTGACAGATGAGGAAACTGAGGCAGATTGAGTTTGACTTGACCAGGATCTGGAGAGTGTCTGAAACCATATTTTAATTCAGGTCTTGCTGACTCGAGGCCCAGCACTCTACCCTCTGTACTGACACAACCCTATACTATGGGTTCAGTTAAAAACAACATGAAAAACTTTTTAATGTATTTTGCTCTCATGTATATGCTGTATTCCCTAGTAAATACTCTGCTCTTTGAGAGCAGAGTTGTCTTCTTTTTTTTGTCTTTTGATTGCCACATACTAGGCCCTCAATGATCCACTTATTCAATTAAAATGAGTATCACACTCCATTCTAACCCCTTGACAACCAAATAAAAGAAAATATCTTAGTCATTTCTGTATCTCCTCCAGTTTAGCATATTGCTTTGTACATAGTAGGAATCTAAGTCAAAATGCTGACGTGAATTCCCAAGCCCGAAGTAATAGTCCAGACCTGATAGTCTACAGGGAAAAGAACTAGAAAACAGCTGACCAGGGAAGAATTTAGACAGAAAAGGGGGAATTCCTGACAATTTGAACCACAGTAACTCTCAATTTTCTTCCTTTCTCATAAAGAAAAACTGGAAAACCAAATAACATCTGCCCCCTTAAAAAAAAAGCAAATACATTCCTGGAGACCAATCCGATTTGCTGTGCATCCCAAACTGTTTCCATTATTTTGGTTACACACACATACACACACACACACACACACGCACGCACGCACGCACGCACGCACACGTGCACGCATACACATGCACATGCATACACACACACACACACAGCTGAATTGTATTAAAGACCATTGTGTAGATTGATTTTTTTCTATAATGAACTGAATAGAGGTAGAGCGCAAGGGGGAAAGTCACATATAAAATCAAATTGTATATAATAAAATAGGGTTTTTCCCAATAATCCTGCTTTAAAATACACAGTTTATGTTAGGAAAATTCCCATGAGAAAGGCTATATTTCTTCATTCAGTAATGCCACATCAAGTTTGAAATGAAAGCTGACAAATCTTTTAAAAATGAAAACATTAATAATTAACCATTTAAATCATCAGTTTTTATTTTGTTTATCCTGAGTAACTTCTTAAATTTAGCCTAGAATAAAGATATTATTTTATTGAAGTAACCCCGATAGAGTTTGCACTCAGTAAAATATAAGTTTGTTGTTGTTGTTTTTTTAATGAAACATTCTTACCTCCCTTTCTTGACTCTTTTTCATTTATACCCTGCACCATGAAGCATATCCAGGGCCCTTCTTCTATTCTCTGGTTACCCATAACACACCACTGTGTCACTGATATCCACAATTGCTGTTCCTCCACAGAATCCATGTTTCAAAATTTTCATTGCACTCTCTCCTCCAAAAAAAAAATTCCATCATTTAATGGTTGATTTCAGGAGATGTTAAGGGGAACTAGCTGACTAATGGCCACTCCATGGATATTTCAGTTCCCTATTAAAGTAGAGCATGCATTAATGTTATTCCCAGACCTCTACTTTTTCTCGTTTCCCAGTGATCTAATAAAAGCAATTCATAATGACAGTTTGTTTAGGAATGAATCTCTAATGGAATTTTAAGACAGTATAACAATGAGAAAAATTTAAAGCTTTTGGGGAGAGATATTTATAAGGAAAGGAATCATTCTGAGAAATACTTGAATCCCACAATTTAAGAAAAGTACAAATTATAGCACACATTTGCTTGGAACATTAGAGTTGACAAAGCATTTTCCTCTGAACCCTGGCAGTTTACAGAGCGTTTTTCTCTAAACCCTTCAAGGTGAGTAATATAAATACTATTATCTCCATTTGATAGATGAATAAACTGAGGGCCAAAAGGTAGATTTGCCTATCACATGATCAGGGAGTGAAAGAGTCATGAGTTTTACACAGGCCTCTTAACTTTGAATTCCAAGTTCTTTCCACTTAATCATAGTACCTATCAGGACACCAGCTTCTACCGCCTACGTGGAGTTGCCTATAGGGACACACATCCAGAATCTTATAATTGCAAGAGACTTCTGAGATCATATAGCTTAGCCTTTTATCCCATACAAGAATCTTCAAATTTTGATATATTTGGCCACTACTTGAATATTTTGAGTGAGGAAAACACTGAGCCTTGCAAAATAATCATTGAGGGTGGGGCATCTTGGGAACTGTAGTAAAGTTTGGACCTGTGATTTCATCAGTGTAGGAGCTCTAAGGGAGAAAATTCTTCCTCTAGGATAACACAATAACTGCTCAGCAATTCTGAGTTTTAAAAAGTCTTATGGAGACCCTGAGAGCTTAAGTAGTTGGCCTGGGGTCACAGAAACATGTGCCATAGGTATGACTTTGTGTCCACATCTTCCTGACTCTGAGGCTAGCTTTCTATCAAATAAACCTCACAGCTACTCATTCCAGACCTAGACAGCTCCAATTTTGGAGTATTCTTCTTCATACTGAAGTGAAATGTACCTGAAAGATTTTTTAAATTATTTGAATTTTTTCTCAGAACTTAAAAAAACAAACAAAACAGATATTTGTGTGTGTTTGTATACATACACATATAAACAGATATAGATAGAGTTGAAGATGAAAAAGAGAATTGTCCATAAACTGCAGGTCTCTGCAATATATAGTTTGGCTTTCCAAAATTTATAATATGATGAACTGCAGCTTTCCAAGCTTTCTTGTTCAGCTGGAATTTGGGGGTTTTTTTCTCTCCATTCATGGGAGATAAAGGAGATGCACTATAATTACTGCCACTGGAGCCCCTCAGGGTAACTACTCAACAGGTCTGTATACCAGCAGAGTACACAAGAAATGCCTATGTAAAGAAAATGAGCATTTCTTGCAGTGATTTGTCTCTCCATCATTTTATTCATACACCTATGGATAAGTTTAATTTGTTATTATTCCTCCAGAAAAGCTCTACTATGCCTCACCATAGATGACATGGAGCTGGGTCTGGTTTTCTCTGAAAAAGAAAACATGATACAAGGGAGGAACATTAAAACATTAGATTATAAGTGCCCTGATGGCAGAGACTATGGGTTGTCTGTTGCTGCCTCTGCTGCTGCTTTTGTATTATTTCCATTTTTCATCCCTACAGTCAAACACTTTACTTTCCTAACATGTAGTAGGTCCTATCTAGAGTAATGTGCAATAGTTCTAAAGTCTCAAATTGGTGACTATCTACCTACTGATCTTGGGGAAGTCACTTAAAGTCTCTGATGCTGTTCATATATTTGTAAAATCAGGCAGTTAGATTACAATTGTTACTCAGATTCCCTCCAATTCTAAAGAGTCTCAGTTACTACTTGGAATTGCAGGCACGTTAAATATGACATCCCAGCCTCTAAGTATGATTTGTTTATAAATATAAATACAAATTATTGCTTT